>JAANYP010004537.1:0-53014 GCA_020465985.1 Centrapalus pauciflorus | reverse complement strand
AAAAAAGAAGCATCTGATCTTCAGGATGCCCTATTAGAGAGTGCAGAGAAATATGAGAGAAGTAAATGAATACGCTGCACAAGCTATTGTTTACAAGGGGTTTCTCCATGATGTTTTTCAATATTTTCAAGCAACTCAAAAGATTTTTTAGAGTCAACAGATTTCGAAATGACAAAAGATTTTGAGCACGAAAAAAAAGTTTTTTTTACTTCGTGAACACTCTTTCAAATCGATACTAAGTTTTATGATGATGATCTCTCCTCATTGCTGCGAATTGTCAAAGATTTAGAAGCTCAATTCGAGACCCATAAGTGTTCACCAACTGAAAATCTTACAGTGGGTATGATAAAGGCAAAGAAAAGTTGGAAGTTCCGATCAAGATTTACAATAGTGAATCTTCTAAATTTGCCTTCAAAAGAGTTGTAAGGAATTCAATATACTCTTACATTCAGAGTACAGGGAATTCATGAAAGTCACAAAAGATCAGAAAGTCCAATAACAAGCATAATTGGTTTTCTAGTCGTAATGACTCAGGCTACTCAAATTCACATATTCAAGTGAAAATTCGTTTTGAGAATCAAATGGATTCACAACCATTCATTTTTGTTTCTCATGTTAGAAAGAATAGCAACGGTGTAATAGATGCTAATTAAAAGACTACTTCATGTGATGCTTCCATATCACATAAACATGTTTTGAAATACTCTTTAAGCAGTTATTTGATTTACGTGCTACTAAACCTTCTCATTCTACTTCTGTAATAGGTGGTTGTATCTCCAAGGCTGGGCATACATCTGTGAAACATCATGTTCATATGCTTAAAAAAACGGGCCCACATTCACTTTCCACTGGGTACGTAACATGCCTTAAAGGAACCAAACTAGGAATGGTTGCCTAAGGCAGAGAAGCAGGTAATTACTCAAAGATGGGTACCCAAAGCTAACCTGAACGGACCCAAATTCCAATGGGTACCAAAAGTTACATGATTGTTTTGTAGATAAATGACTTCTAGTTACTTCTGAGTAGAACTCGGTTTTCAATGAGATCGCTTCTGTACACTTCGATACAACACCCGAATTTCAATGGACTGGCTTCTAATCACATTGGATTAGGACCCGTGCCTCATTAGTTTTGAAACTTCCACTGTGACATGTATATCTGTCTGTCAGTTCTACATCAAGGACGAAACGACAACAGGAAGCCTAGATTTCTAACTTATATTGTGTTTCTTCTTTCTGTTGACTGATACTTGTTTCTTATTTGCAGGGGGAGTTTGCAACTTCGCATTAACGAAGAAAATTTTCTTGTCTTTTCACTTTTCCAGTATGCAATTTTTTTGAAGGAAAACATTTCTTGTGCATACTTGTGGATGGAGTGTTTCTAGTTGAAGTGTTTTTTTTTTTTTTTAAGTTTTCGTTTACCCTTCATGATGAAAAATGTTTTGGATTTTATCCGGTCATCATTTAAGGGGGAGTAAAATTTTTTTGGGTTTCATTCTAAAAAGATCAGTCGTACCTGTTATTCATGCAAATCAGATGACCTTTGTTCATTCGAATTCTCTTATGCTGGTACATTCCGACTGATTAGATCTCATAGATCTCAACTCCATTAGATTCTTTCATTCTTAGTGAATTATTGCATTGTTAAATTGACTCATATTTGAGTTGTGTTTCATTCTTATTTACATCATTCAGGCAGTTCTCTCCATATCCCACTATCTCATCTCAGTCTGACTCTGAATCCTGAATCTCACTTAAATCAGATACATTCATTCATTCTGAATTATCTCTTTCTGATTCATTATCTCATCTTCATATATTTCGTCTTCATTTCACTGAGTTCATTCTTATATCGCTTTGGCAGTCGTCTGATCATAACTCCTATTTCAATACTCAAAGTTCATCATGGTTGATGATTTTTGCTAACTCTCCCTGTGTGTATAGGCATATATATATATATATATATATATATATATATATATATATATATATATATATATATATATATATATATATATATATATGCCTATACATACCCATGGAGTAATCCTTCCAATAAATGAGAGGTAAGGGTCTTATAAATCTAGTTGAGAAGGATCAAACACATCGTGGTGTTTATCGGGTTGACAGAGGTAAAATTGAAATGAGAAAAGGGGATGGAGGTGCATCAAATCATTCTGATAAAAGTGTGTCGGAGGGAGCTTTAGTTGAAAAAAAAATGATATTGAGAGCTTGAGGGGAGAAAGGATTAAAAATAATAAAAATCCTATCCAAACCTAAATTTGTTGGGTTTCCTACATGTGCTATCGAATCTTATTAGTTGAGATTTGGTATTGAAGAAGACGTCATGTACCTATTGACGCAAGCACAGAACCCCTCCTAACTATTCAGTTACTTTTTAAAAGGCTTCTGTTTCATTTCTCACGTAGATATACCACATATGCTATCGATTTCTCATTTGGAGGTAATTGATATTGAAACAGAATGAATTCTGCTCCGGTCTCTGAACTTCATTTGATTGCACATTGTGTTTAGAGATTATTGATTATATACTTCTTAGGACACTTATTGTTAGATTGTATTTTAGTTGATGGAAACAAAGTCTAGGGGTTGTTCTATATTTCTTTTATAGTTGTCAAATATGTATATAAATAGTATGTTTGACTTTCAACAGAAAGGGATCTCTGACATTTGCACTTTTGTACGGAAGAATAGCAGTTACTGTAATTGGAAATTACTCTCTCATCATTGTAATCGACATTCTCAGATATTGAATCATTCGGTTAGTTGTTTGATTACTGAATTCTTATTGTTCTTGATTTGTTGTATGATTGATATGAAACTGTAATTCACAATTGGTATCAGAGCTTTAGGGGTGAATATTCTGATCTGAGATTGAGTTTTTTTCGAAATTGCTCACTGTTCTTGAGATATTTTTTTCGAAAAACCCTAAAATCACAAAGGGTTTTTAATCTGTTGATCATTAACAGTGAAAATTGGATCGAAGGTAAAGGATTAATAGATGAATCAATTGAGTATAAACTTGAATTGATTCACAAAACACAGAAAAAGATCTAGGCATTTTTGCTAAATTCTAAAAAATACAAAAAAACGAACACTATTCTATTGAAAAAGTCAAACCTAGATCTATTTTTGCACAAAGGTGTTTCACAAAAAGTGTTTGTATTCAAAACCCTCACCTTTGATTGCAATTTGAGTGAAAATGGGCAAATTTTTGGATTTAATTTGAATTTCAGACTTGAAAAATCAGAAAATATTAAGAAACTCGAAATACACATATTCTTTGTGTTATTCGAGTTGAATACCTGTGAAATTCGAGTTGAAAAGAAGTGTCAATCGAGTTGACAACCACAATCAATCAAGTTAGATATAAAGTTCATTCGAGTTTATTAGAAGTTTGAAATTTATTCGAGTTTCATTTTAAACAAATTTGAGTTTCATTTCAAATTCATTCGAGTTTTCTTCCAAACACACTCGAGTTTCATACCAAACTCATTCGAGTTTAACATTACACTCAATCGAGTTTCACATTAAACTCAATCGAGTTTCACATTAAACTCAATCGAGTTTCACATTAAACTCATTCGAGTTTCACTCATAACTCATTCGAGTTTCACTATAAACTCATTCGAGTTTCACATTACACTCATTCGAGTTTCACTCAAAACTCATTCGAGTTTCATACTTAGATCATTCGAGTTTCATACACACATTAATCGAGATTGTTGCAATACATCAACATCAAGTCTATACAGTGTCTGAGTCAAGTTGATTATTGCTACTAACAAGTTACTGTGTTGTAGATTTCAGTACTAATCTGTGTTTCCAAGTTTGATCAAAATTTTCAATCTCAATCAAATTTCATCAGATCTTGGACAGTTTCCCATATATCAATCAATATGTCTAAAGACGCTCTGGCAATGGGATCAGAAACCAAACCCCCAATTCTATACAGGGGTGAATATGTTCAATGGAGGGAGAGGTTTCTTGAATTTATTAGTTTTCATGATCTATCGGAAGAGATGCTGAAATCCTTAACAGAAGGACCAGCCACTTGCATGGAAACAATCCCTGGAGTACCAACTGGTAATCCCCCAATTCCACCAAGGACAGTCGAGGTCACCAACCTAACTGAGGCTCAAAAGAAGAGAAAATTAGGGGATAAAACTGCCAGGAAGTTACTTCTGATATCTATCCCAAATGATATTTACACAAGCCTCACAAACACAAAAACTGCTAAGTCAATTTGGGATGAAGTGTGTAAAATCATGAGGGGATCTGACAGAGCTGCCACAAACAGGGCTAGAAACAGCCTAATGACGTTTGAAAATTTCAGAGCCCGTGAAGGTGAACTACTGGAAAACACTTACCTAAGGTTTGTGAATCTGGTAAGTGAAATGAAACGAAACGGAGTGACAAAGTCCAATCTGGACATAAATGTCAAATTTCTAAATGTTCTGAATTCTGAATGGGACAAATATGCTATGATTATCCAGCAAACAAAGGATATTGAAGAAATGGATTGTCATATGATATTTGAGAACCTCAACAACTATCAAGAGGTTGTGTTGAGGAAAATATCAGGAAAGAAGAAAGCCGAGAAAGAAACTGTTGATCCATTGGCTCTACTGGCAGAGAAAAAGTACAAATACAAAATGAAAAACGAGAAAAGAGCCGTAGTCAGTAGTACATCTTCCGAATCAGAATCCTCAGATTCATCAGCTGATTCAGAGATAGAAGAAATGAAAAAGCAGATGTACAGCTCACAAAAGCATTTCAAAAGAAATTCTATAGAAAGCCAACCAACAATAAGATGCGATATAAAACAGGCTCGAGGAAAATTGAGAAGAAGGACAAATATGAGAAATCTGGAGAAAGTAGTGGAAGAAAGACAGACAAATATGAAAAGTCAGATATGTCAGCAAAGAAAGATTCAGAACAGAAATGTTACAACTGTGGAAAACCAGGTCATTATGCCCGAGAATGTAGATCCCCAGTAGTCAAAAACTCAGACTACTATACGAGAAAGGCTCTCTTAGCCAAAGAAAAAGAGTCTGGCAAAGCTCTTAGGGCGGAGGATGACCACTGGTTGTAGTTATCTGAAGATGAAGATATTCTGGATGAAGATGCTCATATTTGCCTCAAATCAGAAATTTTCAATGAGTCAGAATTGAGTGAATCAGCATTGATAGCTGAAGATGAAGTATGGGTTGGATTAACTGATGAAAAGGATGCAGAAAGACAAGAATCTGAGGAGGAAGAGACAGAAGAAGATGCATTGATGGCAACTGGAAAAAATGAGGCTGAAAATGATGAAGATTCAGAGTCTGAAAACTCAGATGGTTCAGAAAAGCCGGAGGTACATTCTAATTCTGACTCTGATATTGATGAATCATGTGTACTAGAAGAAAAACTAACTCATATGGCCTTTATGCTTAAAAAGTTTGAAAAATCTTTAAAGGCGGAAAAGAAAAATGCTCATTCTTTGGAAAACAAACTTCGTAATGAACATAACTTAGTTTTAGACTTTTCCAAAGATAAAGCATTAGCCTTACGAGCAGTTTCAGACTTACAAGATAAGGAAAGAGAACTACAAAGCAATATACTTAATCTTAATCACAATATATCTGATTTACAAGAAAGACTGCGAATAGCAGAATTAGAAGCATCAAACTTTTCTGTAAAATATCATGCTATTTTTGAAGAACGAACTAAACTTTATGAGAAAATAAAGAAGATGGAAGATGAATTTATCAAAAGAGGGCAAACAGATCAAACAATTTATTTAAATCAACCAAAAGACACAGAATTTTATAATTCTAAATCTGGAATTGGTTGGGAAAATCCAAAGTATCTGACAAAAGCAATATCTAATTCACCAACATTATATGATGTCAGATACATGAACTTAAAATTAAAAATGGCATTTATGAAAGCCTCTGATGAAGTAGAATCTAGTGAAGAAATAAAAAGATTACGATCAGACAAAATGCAAAATTCTGGTGATTATACCAGAATAAATGAAACAAGTAATATTCATGATATTAAAGAAGAATACATTCAAACATATTTTGAAAAGGATTTGTCTGAATTACCTACTCAATCTCAAAAATTATATCTGCCATATTCAATTTTAGAAAAGATAAATTCTGATCTAGAATTGAAAGTTAAAAATTTTGAGACAGAGAATGGAACTCTCAAGGCTGAACTAAGAACTATGGAACAAAAATTGCAAAATCAGCCTAAAAACATAAAGTTGTCTGATCCACAATCATCTACTTCTCTAGATTCTATAAATTCAGAAAAGGAATTTGATCTGTACATGCACTCTGACTTTAATTCATTAGAGCAAAGGTTTGGTAAAATTGATGAATTTATCAAACCTTTGCATAACAAACAATCATATGATAATAAAGAACCTGTTAAAATTCTGCAAAGAATGTCTACAGATTCTTTAAAATCATATGAAAATTCACCATTATTAAAACAAAAGAAGGAGAAAACAAAAATTATTGTTAATGCTCCTAACTTTGAAAAGGGTGAATCATCTTCATCAGCGGACTCAATTGCACTTAAAGTCCAATTTCAAAAGGTATGAGAACTTTACAGAAGAAACGATTATCTAAATCTACTAATTGTCATACTTCTTTTATGTCAGATATCATTGTGAACGGTTCGAGAAAACAAGTTTGGCGAAAGAAGAAAAGAGAACAGAAAAACAAGAGTATAAAACAAGAGTGGCGCGTGAAGGACAAAATTGTTACAGATAGAAATAGCAACATTGAACATTCTGTCTGTAATAATAAACTTGTTAATAATTATTGTATAAAGTTTTCAAGAACGGACTTAATTGCTTTGAATTCTAATGCTTGTAAGCCTTCAATTGTTAAATCTAATAAGCTCGTCTAGCAAACGAAGAAAAAGGACCCATTTTATGAACATAAAAAGGTTCCACAGAAAAGTATTTCAAAAACAATTCCACCGCGAATTGTACAAAAGTGGATACCTAAAAAAACAGTTCAAAAGTGGGTACCTAAAATAATTTCAAATGATAAGCTAAAAGCCATATCTGTTAGAAAAACAAATAATACTGTGCATGAATTACCTAAAACAAAAGTACCCAACTACAAGTGGGTACCTCATGTGCTACTTCGTCTTATAGGTAAACCATGTCTGGTATCTTGACTCCGGATGTTCCAAGCATATGACCGGACAACGAGACACACTCACGGACTTTGTAGAAAAGTTCTATGGGACAGTCAGATTTGGAAATGATCAGTTTTGTCCGATCAAAGGATACGGAAGTCTCAAATACTTCAAAATTACTATCCAAAAGGTTTTCTATGTTGATGGTCTTGGACACAATTTGTTTAGTATTGGACAGTTGTGTGATAAAGGTTTAGAAGTCAATTTCAAAGTCAATCGGTGCAGCATCAGATCCGGAGAAGGAAAGGAAATATTGGCAGGAAACAGGAAAACCAATTTGTATTCCATTGATTTAGCCTCGATTAATCTGAAGAAAGATGTCTGCTTAATGTCAAAAGCTACATCTAAAACAGCATGGCTGTGGCATCGTCGCCTTTCACATCTGAACTTTAATGAGTTAACCAACCTAGCAAATGGAGGGTTAGTTAAAGGGCTGCCAACTCTAAAATTCCAAAAGGAGCAGTTGTGTGCCGCATGTGAAAAAGGAAAGATGACAAGAGCTACACACAAATCCAAAACAGAACACTTATCCACGAGAGCACTGAAATTACTGCATATGGATTTGTGTGGACCAATGAGAGTACAAAGCATTAATAAGAAACGATATGTATTGGTGATAATTGATGACTATTCACGATACACATGGGTTTTCTTCCTGAAGTCCAAATCAGATTCAACCGAAACGATCATAGACTTCATCCGGAAAATAAAAGTGAAGTTGCAACTCACAATTCAAACAATCCGCTCAAATAACAGAACAGAATTCAAGAACAAATTGCTTGACTCATTCTTGAATTCCATAGGAATTACACATCAGTTTTCAGCTGCTCGAACTCCACAACAAAACGGTGTCGTTGAAAGAAGAAATCGGACACTAGTGGAATCAGCTAGGACGATCTTGGCATATTCAAATTTACCATTATTCTTATGGGCAGAAGCAGTTGCAACAACTTGTTTCACACAAAATCGTTCAATCATAAATAAGAGATTCGGAAAGACTCCTTATGAATTGATTAATAAACGAATACCTAATATTAAATTTTTCCATGTCTTTGGTTGCAGATGCTTTATTCTAAACGACAAAGATTATCTTGGAAAGTTTAATCAAAAGGCAGATGAAGGAATATTCATCGGATATTCAAAGGAGTCGGTTGCCTTCCGAGTGTACATAAAGAGAACCAAGACAGTCAACGAGAGCATGAATGTCAAATTTGATGAAGGAGTGGTAATTGCTTCTGAACACACCAGTTCAGGACCCGAACTTCAGACGCAGACTTCATTGGAGTCATCTGAACAAAATGCTGCACACTCAGAATTACATAAGTTGTTTGAGAATTTTTATGAAGACTATTTTGAAAAGCCCAAAACTAATGTTCTAAATTTGGTGCCTAACAGGATTACTGAAGATCCAGTCGTAGTCTCTGATCTTTCTCAACAACAAGTTTCAGAAGAAACTGGAGAAGGCTCAACAGCAAATGTGCAGTTGACTACTGAGATTGTACAACCCATTGAACCTCCACATTCTTCTGAAAACCCCATAACTTCTGAACATTCAGAAGCTCCTACCTCAGATGTCCCACCTACAACATCTGAAGTAACTCCCCAACCTTATCTAGATCGTAATCCCAATCAAGACCAAATAGAACCGTTTCCACATACTTTTAAGTGGACAAGAAATCACCCAATAGAAAACATTATTGGTGATCCATCTGCGTCAGTCCAAACCAGAAGGGCAACAATAAATGAATGTCTATTTTCAAATTTTCTAAGTAAAATAGAGCCCAAGAATGTAAAAGAATCACTTCTAGACATTGATTGGATTGTGGCGATGCAAGAAGAACTGAACCAGTTCGAACGGTTAAAGGTCTGGAGACTTGTTGAGCGCCCAAAAGACAAATCCATTATAGGAACGAAATGGATTTTTAAAAACAAGAAAGACGAACATGGAGTAATCGTTCGGAATAAAGCTCGTCTCGTTGCCAAAGGATACAGCCAACAAGAAGGGATTGACTACGATGAAACATTTGCACCAGGCACGAATCAAAGCGATTAGAATGTTTTTAGCTTTTGCCGCTCATAAAAACTTTACAGTTTATCAAGTGGATGTTAAAACTGCGTTTTTAAACGGGGAACTAACAGATGAAGTATATACATATCAACCCGAAGGTTATACTGATCCTTCGAGACCTGATCATGTATATATTTTAGATAAGTCATTGTATGACCTTAAACAAGCACCGCGTGCTTGGTATGATGCACTTTCAACATATCTGTTGAAATGTGGATTCACCAAAGGTGCAGTTGACACAACTTTGGTTATAAAACGTCAGGGGCCGGATATCATAGTTATGGAAATATATGTAGACGACATAATATTTGGGTCTACAAATCCAGAATTTTGTAAGAAATTTGCATTTTTAATGTCCCAAAAATTCGAAATGAGCATGATGGGGGAAATAAATTTTTTCTTAGGATTACAAGTAAAACAATTAGCTGATAGTATTTTTATCAGTCAGTCAAAATATATACAAGACATGTTAAAGAAATTTAACATGGTCAACAGTACTCCTATGAAAACTCCCATGGCTCCGGATTCAAAGTCAAAACTCGATGAGGACATCTCAGGGAAACCTGTAGATGTGACTCATTATCGAGGTATAATTGGGTCATTAATGTACTTAACAGCTAGTAGACCTGATATTATGTTTGCTACATGTGTCTGTGCAAGATATCAGGCAATTCCTAAAGAATCACATTTAACAGCTACGAAACGAATTTTAAGATATCTCAAAGGAACTCCAAATCTTGGTTTGTGGTATCCTAGAGAATCTTCATTTAATCTCACTGCTTTTTCTGACGCTGATCACACAGGTGATAAGATGGACAGAAAAAGTATGTCTGGAGCAGTACAGTTCTTAGGTGACAAACCCTTATGATGGTCATCCAAGAAACAACATTGCGTCTCATTGTCTACAGCTGAAGCAGAGTACGTTGTCGTATCTTCTTGCTGTTCTCAGGTGTTGTGGATGAAGAGCCAACTGCGCGATTACGGGTTTACACCAAAGAAAATACCAATCTACTGTGATTCTCAGAGCGCAATAGCTATTGCATCAAATCCGGTGCAACATTCAAAAACAAAACACATTGACATTCGGTATCATTTTATAAAAGATCATGTAGAAAATGGAAATATAGAATTATATTTTGTGCCTACTGAATATCAACTAGCTAATTTGTTTACCAAAGCGTTAGATGAAAAACGGTTTAATTTTTTGGTATACAAATTAGGTATGTTGAATCGTTAAGATTTAATAATTCAGTAGTTTCAATTTATAATTTTAAAATTTTCATTTTTTATGATTTTTATCTGATGTTAAATTCTTGAATCATAAAAAGTATATATTCTTTAGAATTTAACAAGATCTGGATTGTCATGTGCAGGGGGATGTCCAGATTATGTGATGATGAGTTTACACGAAGTACCGGACTCTCCAAATGCAAATATTATGCCAATCCCGGAGTCGTTGTTAAAATATGCGGATCAAGAGAGTGAGCATGTGAGATTGTATAGGATAGATCATGCTCCAATAGAGACCCAAGAGTCGGGATCTCTTACCCAAGAAGCTTTAGGACTAGAGGAACCTCAGTAAGGGGCTGCAGTTGAGGGTGCCCAATCTGTGAGTGAGGGAGATGACGTTGTAAGGGGAGGTGAGGAAGAGGCTGAGGAAGCTGATTCTGAGAGAACTTTGTCGGATATCCAAGAAGAAGAAGGTGAAAAAGATGATAATGATGATGATGGTGCTGATGGGGGTGATCATCATGAGGAAGGAAATATGATGATAGATATAGTAAGCATTGCTGAAGAGAGTGTGAGGGATACCATAAACCTAGAAAGCTGGGGTATAACCACATCTGCTGTTAGCTCTCTTATGAGAGTTAGCATTGAAGAAGTCAGTATCCCACTGACGACTGCACACCCAACCATCCACTCAGCCTCCTCTCAACAGGAGATTGTTTCAATTGAACACCGGGATGAACCTTATAGTCTATCCGAGAGTCATTTGGACTTGATGGATATTGAAACAAGTACACAGCTGCCCGAGTGTACGACTTCAGTTCAATCACTGAGTATAGATCCTATACAACCTAGGACACTAGAGTCAACTTCATCCGTTGAAGTTAGTGTGGTTGAACTTTGTGTTCCCACTAGAACATCCTCAGCAACGGAAGCATTTGTTGCTCCGTCGCTTGAAGAGGGTGGAAGTCCAGTCAGAGCTACTACTTTCCCAACTCTGAGTACTGGCCACACAGAAGTACTTTTTACAAGTTCGACTGTCGTGACAACTGGAAGTCTACGTGACCCAGTGGTGACTTTATCCCCATTTGTAACTGAATCAACATTAAATCAAGCGTTGAATGAAACTGTTGCTGGGGTGAACACGCATGTCTCTGCTCAGTTATCTGAGGTAATGGCACAGATGTCAAACATTCACAAGTTCTTAAATGGTAAATCTGTTGCAGAGGAATCAATGAAGCAATCTGAATCTAGCCAAGCTATCAATGAATTGAAAGAAGAGTTGAAAGATTTTGTGTTCGAACAATTTGATGAAATGAGAGAGAGGATGATCAGTTTGGAAAGCACTGTTATAACTGCCTTGGGAAATCTATCAGAGAGAGTTGCGGTAGTTGAAGAGACATGTAAAGCTCAAGCTTCCTCATCCAAACGGAAACATGATGAGCATGATGAGGACTCCGATGATGCTCCTCATGAGGGGGAGAAGAGGAGAAATCTTGATGAAACTACATCTGGGGTCTTGATGATCACATACCCAGAAAAAGAAACTGAAGTTAAAGAAAGAGAGGCCGGGGGCTCAAAAGAATCGGCTGGTGAACAAAGAGAGCTGTGATTGATTCTTCATGAAGATGTTCCAGTTCCTTTGAACATTCAGTCTGATATTTACAATTTTGTAGAATATATTGATTCCGATGAAGATGTTCAAGTTAAGCATCATGAGTTGAGTATCCAAGGAGTAGAAGAAGAGAGAGAAGAGTACATTGAAGTTTCTGAAGACGATGATGTAATTACTTTAACTGATACTGAGTTTAGAGCTGAAAGGATTGAAGAGGAGGAAGGTTTAGTTCAGGAAATCTTGAAAGATACTGAATCGACACTAACGGTTGAAAAGCCTGAGGTGGTTATTCAAGTTAAGGAAGAAATTGATGAGTTTCCAGTTGAAAACGTGGTAGTTCAAGAAAAGTTTGAATTGAATGAGGTTGAGGTAATGGAAAGATTCTTTAATGAATATGTGCTTGCTGATGAGTCTCAAAAGCAACATAGACTTAGATTTGAAGCACAACAAGTCGTTCAGAGGGAAATTCAAGACATGCTGACACTGTTTAACAAAGATGAGATCAGCAAAAAGAAAGTAAAGAAACTTGAGCTTCCAGAGAATAGATCGGCAGAGTTTATCAGAAAAAGGAACAAGATGCCATACATCGAAGATATTCTTGAAAAACGAATATTTTGCAAGAAACAAGCTCCATGTTCTTTTCACAAGCTATTTAGGGTTTTAGGGCCGAATATGCCAAATGTTGGTACACCATGTGTGACGATAGCAGTCTAATCGATCAGCATTTTGGTTTAAGTAATATTCTGAGTATTGAGAATTAACAAGTGTTTTGATATATATGTTTATATGTGTTTGTCTGTTATTGATTGTGTGTTTGAACTTGATGTAACATATTACAAGAAGTTCAAACATAAAGGTCAAAGATTAACTCAAGCATAAGTAAAACATACGTTTCATCACTTAAGTGTTTAAGTGTTTTGGCTAGATTCGAATTACATAAGGGAAGACATTCGAATCTGTGATAGATTCGAATGTGACCTTAGATTCGAATGGTGCCCAGATTCGAGAATGTCATTGTGGACAGACTCGAATGGGCCTTGGGCCAGATTCGAGTTTGGCCCACATCAGACTCGAATCAGGTTCTATAATTAGGGATAGACTCGAGTCATTAGCAGACCGGTAGCAGAATTCGTGAGGAATTAAGCTTAAGGTGATCTCGAGTTTATCATCAGCTTTAGGTCCGTTTCGGAGAGAATTAGTTCGTAGGATCGTTCGTGTGTCGTTCGTTCAGCGTCTAATAGTCTCCGTGTTTCGTAGTTGAGAGTTGTCCGTCTAACCGTTAACGAGGATTCCGCACTCGTTCACGGATCCGCGTCTAGATAGATCTAGTAGTGGTAGACCTTACACCAAATCTGGTCAACTATGCCAGCTTTCTAAGAAATAAGACTCAAGATGTTGAGAAAGTTAAGAGTGAGTTCAGGATAGTTGATCTGGTGAAAATTGAAAAGGACAGATTTGTTAAGATCTTCTATCCAACGTTCACTGTTACTAGAGCCGATGGAAACACCTATAAGTTCACAGAAGCAGATATGTTCAATATGCACCTGGTCGACATTGAAGATCTATTTGATGAGTTGTGCAGAAACAAAAGAAATGAACATTGCAGATTTGCACTTAAGACACTTTTTCACTTCATGCATACCAAGTTGGTATTGATGTCAGTGCAAGATCTTCAGATAGGTGTTGAACGAGGTATGAGGAAGATCAACATGACATCTCCTCACAGAGATATCAAGTTTACTGGAGAGTTGAAAGAATTCCAAGTTATAATGGTAAAGCATCCAACAATTATGTACAGAGATAAAAATAAGAAGTTAAGAGCTATGAGAAGTGTAGAGCTGAACAAATTTTCAGATGGGACTCTAAACAAAGTTTTGAGTGGTTTAAAAGGAAAGCTTGCAGCTGATAAGAAAAGAAAGTCGAAGAAAGGAGCTCTATCTGTAAATGACCGAAGACTCATGGTTGAGTTCATTTCAAAGATTGAATGGAGGCTTTCAGATCGTAAAAGCATTAGAAGATTGGAACAAAAACTGGGTTTATCAATTTAAAGACTTTGGTCTTTCCATCAAAGGGGGAGAATGTTAGATTGTATTTTAGTTGATGGAAACAAAGTCTAGGGGTTGTTTTGTATTACTTTTATAGTTGTCAAATATGTATATAAATAGTATGTTTGACTTTCAATAGAAAGGGATCTCTGACATTTGCACTTTTGTACGGAAGAATAGCAGTTACTGTAATTGGAAATTACTCTCTCATCATTGTAATCGACATTCTCAGATATTGAATCATTCGGTTAGTTGTTTGATTACTGAATTGTTATTGTTCTTGATTTGTTGTATGATTGATATGAAACTGTAATTCACACTTATTGACCCATGTCTTTGTGACATTCCTTTGCTTGTCTATTGTGACAAATGCGGAACAACTATAGTTGTTTTTAATATAAATATTTCATGATGATTAGTTGGAAATCCTACCAGTGTTAATATCAACCCAACACTGAACGTAGGTCACATAGTTATAACTATTGTGTTAATAGGAAACCTAAGTGGTTCTGGTTGTTATTTTTCCCTCTAATTTGGTTTTAAAGTCATAGGTTGCAAAGCCTAATGATAGTTGTGATGATAAAGAGCAGGTATTCACTTTCAGAGGGGGTGTAAGCTACTTGCCAAGGGTACCTGAGATTTTACATGATAATCAATATTCTCTTAATCATCATGAGGGGGAGATTACTGAAACTTAAAAGGAGATGATGAAAGATAATCAGGGGGAACAAAGCTAATCTGAAGAATTCCATGTTTGATTGAAGAATTAATGGGAGGAGAGATCTGAGAAATTTGAAGTTGAAGTTGAAGAGATTCTTAGATGGCTCACGAGCTTAAAGAGATAAAGCTTATCAGAGATCAAAGAGATAAAGTTGATAGAGTCTACCAAAGTTTAAAGAATTACAAAGAAAGTTCAAAGAATTTCAAAGTTTAAAGCTTCAAAGCATTTCAAGTTCAAAGCTTAAAGAAGATCAACTTGAAGTTAAAGCTTATTCAAGTTGAAGTTTATCATCATGTTTCTCAAAGTGACAAAGTTCATTGCCTAGTCAAACTGAAGATTTTTATCGAAGTTGAAAATCAGTTACATTTCAGTTAAATATATTCGATATTGAGAAATCTCTGAAAGCTGTATAAAGCAAAGATCATCAAAAGGGGAGATTGTTTATTAGATGATAAAGATTATCGTGAAGTTTCCAGACTTGATCACAAAGGGAGAGATTGTTGGACTTTAATTATTGTAATCAAGTTTGGGGGTTTATTTGTAATTATTTAATATTTAATAGGTTATTATTTACGGGCTTTAATAGTTGAGTCCACGACCTCTAGCCTATTAGGGTTTCCTAGTTTTCCTATAAATTGGCTTGTTTAGGTTTCAGTGTGTGCAACTAAAGGTGAAACCTAAGAATTATCAAAGTTAAAAGAATATTTGGCCGTTCAAGTTTAAAGAGAATAACCTTCGTATTCTTCGTGTTCTTCATTCAAGGTTTAATATATTCATATTGTTCTTATTGTTCATCTTGATTAATATGGTTATTATCATTTGCTTGATTATTTGAGACTAACAATATATTTTTGTTACAAGAACTTTGCTACTACAAACTTTTATTCATATAGAATCCATTATGGGCTGATCATAAAGTTACCTGTTTGTATGATTGCAAATTTAACATCACTTTTAGCTACTTCTAGTACTAATAGAAGAAAACACCATCACAAGTTCTTCTTTTATTATTATAGAATCTAGTCCAGCCACAAACATCACTACAAGATCTATTAAGCAAGTAGGAGAAAACCACTATCAAGGTACATCGCTACAGCTTTGGATTAAGTCTGTAGGAGAATATCTCATTCACAACATTTGATTTGTAAGATCACTACATGCTCTGCCAAAGCATGTGGGAGAATAACTCGGACGTAAATGTCACTACTAGCTTATTTTCAGCTAGTAGGAGAAAATCACATCTGATACAAAACTACTAGATTTATTTGATCTAGTAGGAGATAGTCACAAGTCTAGCATCACTACTAACTCCGTTTGAGTTAGTAGGAGATATTCACATATTCTCATAAGCCTTCGGATTCTTGTGACAAGCCTATTGTTATGCACAATATATTTATTAAAAGGCTTAATGAAATTCTGATAGTACATATGAACAATTTATATAGATAGTAAGTGAATGAGTATAAGGTAAAAGTTCATTATATCTCATAATATGCATGTAATGCAATTAAATATATAACTCACTGATTATGTTTATTATGCTATTGTTCTCCATATTAGCTTTATTAGCTTTTAACTGCTTAAGCTCGTGCCTTATTAGTAGTGCAGTAGTTACACCGTCTAAGTTATATCAGGAAAACATATGTGCTTTGCCTCTTGCCTTTGCTTTCGCTCTATAACTCAAATATTGTGTGCCTTTAGCCCTTTATGTGCTTCCCCTATTGAGTATGTCATTTTATGATAAGCATCGGCTTTAAAATCTTTGTTGCATTCAAATATGTATTTCTGTTGTTATACTTAATGTATTGTAGCTTATTTACATGTTTATGATCTTATTTATCATGTTTAAGAATGCTACTGTGTTTATGTTTCATGACCAAGAGACTTAAAGTCTCTGGGTCAGTACTTAGCATCTTGGCCTTTATGTTGACAGAGATTCTTTGAGTCTCTTTGTCTTAAGAGTAAAGAGTCTTTAAGTTTCTCTGTTACTTAGTTTATTCTTTGACAACAATAGAGAGACTTAAAGTCTCTGAGTCCAAAGCATAAACAACCTTGAATTGAATCAACACTAGTACACACACTAACACTTCGATACTTTCTTCAATTTGAGCCCAACACCCATGCATACCCCGAGGTCTAAATATCCCAAAGCCATCCCATTCTCTTAGTCTCCTGGTCTCACACACATAGAGCAACAACGAAACTTCAAGACTCGGAGTACAGGCCACACTCGGCTAAACCAAAATCTACTAGGGCCGAGACTTATAGTCTCGGACCCAACTCTTCACTTTGCTCCTTTTGCTACAATTTTGCTATAATAGTCCCATTACAGTTAGATGCTAGATATTAACATGCGAGTACTTTATTTTATGTTTACTAGATGAATTAAACTTCAATTTGGAGGTTTCATGCCATGTTTCTTATGAGATTGGACATTGGAACAGTAGAACACACACACAACACACACCAAGTTGTTTCCGATGAATCTAACACAATGTACCTTGAATTCTTGCAGATTGTTGCTTACTTGTGATTACTTTGATAATTACCCAAAATTCTTGCTAATTTGCTTGATCTTGAAGAGAGAGAGAGAGAGAGAGAGAGAGAGAGAGAGAGAGAGAGTAGAGAGTTGTATTGTGTGTGTTCATATGTTTGTTTAAAAGGAGAAAGCAGAATCATAAACTGAGCATGATACATGTTCTATTTATAGATCTTTGACTAAATTATAATTTGCACATCTTAACCTTAATTGATAGCAATTACATATTTAACCATTAACATAAGTTTTATTTCTATAATTCCAAGTACAATGTTTAAAAGCAAACAAAATTTACATTAAGATGTTAAATTATGCTAATCTAGCTAAGGGATGTTACCACTTGGTACTTCGAGTTTTACTTTTTAGTTTAAGAAGGTGGTGGCCAAGCCGAAAAAAATCTTAAAAGTTCGTATGTTTTTTCAATAAAAAAAAAGCGTTAGGATGTAACTTACATGTGGTAACATGTAAAATGATTAAACCAATAAAAAATGAAAAAGTTATGGTTTGTTTGGTTGGAAAAAAAATTGAGTGGTTAAACTGAAAAAATTTCGAAACTTTAGATGATTTTTTGATAATAATTTTGCTAGGCACAAAAAGGCCCCAGTCAAACCTGTTATACATCTTAGGGGGAGATTATTAATCAAACCTGTTTGATGCACTTGAAGGTATAATTTAAGGCCTGTTAATGCCTTATTGAAATCTGAAAAGTGATTTGCAATATAAGTCAAAGCTGCTTACCCTGTTGCATTTATTGCAACTAAGGCAAATTGTCCAAGCTGTTCTATTCTGTTGAACAGGCTGGACATAAACTGTCCACGCTGCTCTAACTTGTTGAGCAGCTTGGACAGATTCTAAGTGTTCTGTTCTTTGTGAACAGAACCTGTTTTTTGTGAACATGCTAAACACTTTATGGAATATGTTTCCATGTCCTCATGTATAGTCTTGGACCAAGAGATCAGTTTACAAAGTCGAAGACAAAGTGAAAAAACAGAAGCTGTGTAGACTGCCCACACTGTTCTGTTACATGAAGACAAAGTGGATATTTGAAATGGGTGAAAAACCATTTCTTAAATCAAAATGGTCATAACAAAAGATGAAAGGTTTAAAGTTGACATTCCTCTTTTAGTTAAAGCCTTCTGCAATGGAGACAAAAAGGAAAAGACAAAGATTCTGCAATATAAAGACAAATACTGCTTTGTCAGAACGTGTAGAAAAGTATTCTTGTCTTTTTGGAAAGACATTCCACTATCTCTACGTCAAATGAGGAAGCTTCACTGGGATTCTCAATGAGAGTATAAAAGGAAGCTTATAAGGAACGTGAGATAACCAAGAGTGTGATATTTAGAACATGCAAAGAAGTGTGTATTCATGCATGCAAAGTCTGCTTGAATGAAACAGTAAAGTGTGTCCAAGTTGTTCTTGTTCAAGCTGTCTGTCTGTCTGTCTGTCTTGTAATACCAGTGAGTTCATCTTTGTGAGTGTATTCAATGACAAAACCTCCCTAATTCAATCATCAGAACTTCTCTGGCTAGAAGTGAAGAATGATGGTCTATTTAGAGAATGTGGACGTACAACTACCAGAGATAGTATTGGAAGGTCCCTATGTGCCAACATCCGTTACTACTATCACTCCTGCTGCTGAAGGAGATGTTCCTGAAATTAGGACCTTTGCAAAGGCTAAAGCTCAATGGTCTGATGAAGACAAAAGGCTGGTTGCTCTTGATGCAAAGGCTAGGAACAACCTGGTTATTTCTCTTCCTGATAATGTGTTCAAACAGGTTGAGAAAATGAAGACTGCAAAGGAGACATGGGATACTTTGTGTACAGTCTATGATGGTCCCACTATCACACTGGATAATAGGATCAACAATCTTGTTAGATAGTATGAACTATTCTTTGCAAAGCCAAATGAGTCTCTCACTGAAACCTATACCAGGTTTACTGCTCAAATCAATGATCTCAAAGCTATTGGGATCACCAAAGACAGTTTAACTCTGGTAAGCAAATTTTTGGACATTCTGCCTGAGGAATGAAATTATTTCTCTACTATCCTCAGAAACTCAGGCACCATCAGAGGTATGGATCTTATAAATCTGTATAGGTCCTTACTAAATGATGAACAATAATGGCAATAGAAATGAAATGCCTTAGAGATGTCCAAAAGAGGTGCTTCCTTAGTGGCCAACGTGAGACAACCTATTGGTCAGGTGTGTGATGTGTTCACACAAGCTGATCAACAAGCTGATGATGAAATGGAAGAATTGTCTGAGGAATAAGACTATGAAGATCTTACTAAATGTGATGATAAGCAAATGATTGCTATGCTTGTCAGAAAATTCAATAAGAAGAGGTTTGGTTGAAAGATGCTGCAAAAGAAGTCAGGTGCCATAAAAAAGAAAACATTTGACAAAACTAAGGCTGAGTGCTTTAAATGTGGCAAAACAGGCCATATAGCTGCTGATTATGTGTCTAAAGCTGTTGGCTCCTCATCCAAACCATATAAGACAATTAAAGACGATGGCTATAGGGTTAAGTACCTAATGGCCATGGCTAAGCTGAGAAAGTTTGAAGACTCAGTGGCTTCCAACAAGCAGAAAGGACTCATGGCTGAGTCTTTTGACGGGGAGGAGTCTGATGGCCAACACTGATGTCCCCTTAACAAGCAACTTCAAACAGGACTTGGCTGAAGCTGAAGCTCTCAGTAGCTTGGAGAAATGGAACCCAACTATGATGTATAAGGTACAAAATTTTATGGCATACAGTTTGATGAAAAAGTAAAAATGTTTGAATACTTACTTGTTGATTTAAAAGCAGCTATTGAGAAGCATGATGCTTTGATGTCTGAGATCTCTAAGTTAAAAACAGATCTTGAAACAAAATCTAATGAACTGGACAACTTTCATAAGTTGAAAACTGAACTTTATGAAGTAAAATACATCAACACCATTTTATTAGAAGAAAAGAGAGAGACAGATTCAAAGCATGCAAAGCTTCAAAAGATTCTTGACTCTTGGTGCCAATCAGCACAGAAAGTCAACCATTGTATCAGTCAGCAGATCCCTGCTCAAATACAAGCCTATCTTGGAGGGGATATTGATACAGC
The DNA here is from genome assembly GCA_020465985.1 of Centrapalus pauciflorus. NCBI lineage: Eukaryota > Viridiplantae > Streptophyta > Magnoliopsida > Asterales > Asteraceae > Centrapalus > Centrapalus pauciflorus. Next base: position 32,470 of record JAANYP010004537.1, on the reverse strand, counting down.
AGCTTCAATTGTTGAGATAAATAATCTGGGAAAAGACTTATCCACTCTTGGTGAGCTTCCAAGTACTTTTATTCAAATAGTAAATGGAAAGCTGGTCTCAACAAACAGGTTTGTCAGGCCTCAAAACACTGACAATTTGTGTGAAAAAGTTTTAAAAACTAATGATGGAATGTGTTCTCCATCAAATCAGCCTGCTAAGTGCATAGCTGGTTCACACAAACAAAAGAAGGGAAAACAAGTTCAAACTGTAGCGTTGGACACTAAACCTGTCAACAAGACAGGTTCTGGATCTAAAGCTGATGGGAAGAAACCTGTTAACCCTTTTGATGCTGAACATTTTGAAAAAAAGTTTTCAAAAGGGAAGCAACCTTCTTTCAACAGAGGTAAGTCTCATGTTGAAAGTAAATCTGCTGTGATTTCAAAAAAGTTTTTAAATTATAGTGGAAAACTGGTTATAAACGAAGGAAAATATTTTAAGACCAGAAGCAGTGATTATGTTGATAGGCAACATTCATCACATCTCAGTAAAGGCAAGGGCAAAACCATTTCTCAACCTGAGAAAGCTGGGAATAAGCGTCCCAAACTTGGGGAATGACAAAAGCCAATTGAACTTCCTATATTTGATCTCTGCCCTCTTAAAAAGAGGAAAGAGGACACAAGTAAAGCTGTTGCTGTTGTGCCTTCCACTCAAACTGTTGGTTCTTCTAAAAATAGTAATAAGTTTGCCAAACCTACTGAGAAGTCCAACAAAGATATTCTAGAATGTGTTTCTGGGAGTACTTATTCTAAAAAGTCTAAAAAGAGAAAATGCTATAAATGTGGGAAGAAGACTCATATGGCGAAATAATGTCCTGAAACTGAGGACATAAGGCCTGCTGACACTGCTAGTTCCAAAATTACAAAAACCAGCAGTGTTAGAAGTAACATGGTCATTGAGGAGAGTATCCAAGCAGATACAATCCAAATTGGAAATATTAGTGAAGATCTAAGTGGTCCATCAACAAATGTTGATGAAGGAGAACTCATCCTTATGATGAGTTCCCCTAAAAACTAATGTTTTCCCATAACACTCTGCATGTTAAACAACGAAGCCAGGTTTGGTACTTGGACAGCGGCTGGTCAGGCCACATGACAGGTTGCAAAGATGTGCTGAGGGATCTTAGGCCTGAAAAAGGGCCAAAGGTCACCTTTGGTGACAATGTTCAGGGTTCCACAAAAGGATATGGAATCCTTCAAGCTGGTGCTGCAATATTCAAAAGAGTATCCTATGTGTCTGGGATAAAACATAACCTTGTTAGCATTAGCCAACTGCGTGATGCTGGCTACAAGGTTAACTTTGATGAGCACCTGGGGTACATACTGGATCCTCAAGGCAAGGTTGTGCTGTGTGCACAAAGGAAGAAAGGTTTATATGTTGTGGATATGAAATCTGCTGATCTCACAACTGAAACTTGCTTTATCTCAAGATGCAATGCAGACCTAAACTGGTTATGGCACAGAAGGCTATCAGACCTGAACTTCAAGAATATCAACAAACTCTGTAAGAAAGAGTTGGTAAGTGGTTTGCCTTCTATAACCTCTGTTAAGGATAAACTCTGCACAGCTTGTGAGAAAGGCAAGCAGAGAAAAACATCTTTTATATCCAAGCATAATTTTTCTATTGATACTCCTCTCTTGTTAATCCACATGGACTTGTTTGGACCAGTCAGTGTTCCAAGTCTAGGAGGTAGAAGATACACTCTAGTAATAGTTAATGAGTTCTCCAGGTTTACATGGGTGATCTTCCTAAAGACCAAAGGAGAGGCTGCTAAAGAGATTATTGGATTCATCAAAAAGATGGAAGTTCTAAACTTTGCTCAAGTCAAGCAGAGGGATCAGCTGGCAAAATTATGATACAGAGGGATCAGCTGGCCAAATATAAGCTATTTCCAAGTGTTTGGATGCCCCTGCTTCATTATGAATCAGAGGGATCAGCTGGCAAAATTTGAACCCAAAGCTGATGAAGGTGTGTTTGTTGGATATTCTGCTGTTTCTAAAGCCTACAGAGTATACAACTACGAAAGAAAGGTGATAGATGAATCTATCAATGTCACCTTTGAGGAGTCTAGGAATGCCTCTACTAAAGCTGTTCCTGAACTAGTTTCGGGAGAATTCAGCTTTGACGATCTTATGCATTCAAATGTTGAAGAAAATGACTCAAAAGTTTCCACTTCACCCAGAGTGGAACCTGTTAACCACAACGGACATGATGATGATTATCTTGATACACCCTGTGTGAATAAGTGTACTGACATAATTAATGCACAATGTCCACAACCAATAAAAGCTGATTACCCTGAATCCTCTGCTGATGTGTTCAACAATAGAGACTCATGTTCAGTAGGTGAACATGCTCAAGATAACAATGTGTCTGAAAATCTTGAAAGTTGTTCTGCAAAACCTGATGAAGCTGAAAATGATACAGGAGAATATTCATTGAAACATGATCCTAAGTGGATCAGGTGTCACCCCAATGATCAAATAATTGGTGACATCAACAAAGGGGTACAAACAAGATGGGTCAACTTAGGAAACTTTTGTATGTTTTCTAGCTTTGTGTCCCTAATAGAGCCTAAGAAAGTAGATGATGCACTTAAGGATGCCAATTGGATCACTGCCATGCAAGAAGAGCTCAATCAGTTTGAAAGAAACAAAGTATGGAAACTGGTCCCTGTTCCAAAAGGTAAAACTATCATTGGCACCAAATGGGTATTCAGAAAGAAAATGGATGAGGAAGGTCATGTCATTAGAAATAAGGCAAGACTGGTTGCTGAAGGCTATAGGCAAGAAGAAGGCATAGACTATGATGAAACATTTGCTCTAGTGCCTGGTTAGAATCAATTCGTTTGTTCTAGCCTATGCTGCCCACAAGAGCATGAAGGTATTTCTAATGGAGGTCAAGAGTTCATTTTTGGATGGTAACTACAAGAAGAAGTATATGTCAAGAAGCCTCCAGGTTTTGAAAGTGAACTACATCTAGGTTATGTCTATAAGTTGGACAAAGCTCTCTATGGTCTAAAGCAAGCCCCTAGAGCCTGGTATGACACTCTTACTGATTTCCTTTTGAGAAATGATTATTCCAGAGGTAAAGTGGATACCACATTATTCATAAAGAATGTGAAAACTTATATTATGCTTGTTCAAATATATGTGGATACTATAATATTTTGTTCTACTAATGAACAGTTATGCATGAACCTTTCACTGCTCATGAAATCCAAATATGAAATGAGCATGATGGGTGAACTTACTTTCATTCTAGGATTACAGGTTAAACAATCCTCAAATGGAATTTTTATTAATCAAAGAAAGTACACTTTAGATCTTCTGAAAAAGTTCAAATTTGATCAAAGTTCAGTAACAACTTACAGGGGGATGATTGCTGATGCCAGTGGCAAAGCTGTTTCAGTAACAGCTTACAGGGGCATGATTGGGAGCTTGCTATATTTAACTGCTAGTAGACCAGATATTATGTTTGCTACCTGTTTATATGCTAGGTTTCAAGCTGACCCTAAGGAATCACATCTAGCTGCTGTAAAAAGAATCTTCAGATACCTAAAGGATACACCAGGTTCGGGTCTTTGGTATCCCAAAGACTCCAGCCTTGAACTAATTGGTTATTCAGATTTTGATTTTGCAGGCTGCAGGCTAGACTGAAAAAGCACAACATGTGGATGTCAACTCCTTGGTGGTAAGTTGATAAGTTGGTGTAGCAAGAAGCAGAATTTAGTTTCTACTTATACTGCTGAAGCTGAGTACATTGCTGCTGGAAGCTGCTGTGGGCAGATTCTATGGATGCGGTATCAACTTGAGGATTATGGCCTTGTATATAGGAAAACTCCTATTCTGTGTGATAATACAAGTGTCATAGCTATCTCCATCAATCTAGTTTTTCACTCTAGAACAAAGTATATAGAAGTCAAACATTACTTTATTAGAGATTAAATCTAAAAAGGTAATGTAGATGTAAGTTTTATTTCCACAGAAGAACAACTTGCAGACATTTTCACCGAGCCTCTTGATGAAAACAGGTTTCATTACCTTGTAAACAAGCTGAGCATGTTAAATAAAAGTGACTAAGTGTCATTGATGCTCTAAAGATCACTTGTTCAAATTTTCCAGATGTCACAGAACAGCTTGGACAGGACACGTTTTGCTTGTTCTGTACTTAGCCAGTTTCTGCAACATGGATAGCTTGGACATATAACAGTCTTAACAAAATAAGTTTTAATCTCAAACCTGTTCTGTTGTTCAAACTTCCAATTTGCTCACTCTCTTAATCTGTCATACAAGGCAATGCCTTGTAACATGTTCAGCTATTGAACAGGTTTCACAATGAAACCTGTTCTCATCTAGCTGCACAGGTTGCATGAACAACTTGTGGAGTGATCAGTTTGTGATGAAATCAGCTTATCACAGGTTTGAACAATATATTGGAACATCAGTTTTAATTACCTTTCTTGACATTTAAGTTACTTAAATTACCTATTTATTTAACTTAATTACCTACCAATAATGTTTGTTACATGTGTTAGTAGTTAAAAGGGTCAAGTGGTCTGACAACTGTTTCGACATAGCAAACCGTTCTGTTTTCCATTAAACAACATTTCAAATCTACCACCCAAACCTTTTTCTCTCCTACTCACTCACATTCAAATCCTATAAATACCTAAACTACTGTTTCATCATCTTCTTCTTCCTACTGCATCTGTAACCTCCTGCTAAATCCTAAACAGACTAAGTGTCAAAACACCATGCATCTATCCTACTTTCCCAAATGGCTCACCAAAACAATCCCCTTTTGCTTGTGTTCATTGGTGAAGATGTAGTAAAACATCCATCTATCAACACCATGCTCACACTCAAACCCACCAACTACATATCTAACCTGACCATTCCCAAAAACTATGTGGGAAAATGTTATGAAATGATGGTGGATTTCCTTCAAGCCCATCCTCTGAACTACGCAATGACTGCCTCTCCTGGTGTCATGTACTAGAAGATGGTTTATGAGTTCTGGTACACATGTTCTTATGACCCATCTACCAAAACCATCAGAGGAACCATACTCAATGGCACTAAAACCATTAAAATCACTACTGCTCTTCTCAGGGAAGTTCTTCATCTCCCAGTGGCTGACACTTATGACAAACCTTAGCCTGAGAATGAGCAAATGGGCAACCTGCTACGCTTCTGTGGTGTAGCAGAACTCAAGGTGGGTGCTACTTTGTTCATAAGGGATCTTTCTCCTAGTTACAACTACCTCTTCGCCTCAGTGGTGATGAGCCTGAGCAGCAAAGTTGGTTCTTTTGACCAGCTTAGCAGAGATGAGATTCCCATAGTCCTATAGTTTGTGGATGGGACTACACTGAACATGGCAAGGTGAATTTTCCTGAATCTAAGGAATCTGGTGGAGCAACAACAACGAACAGCAGCTGTCAAATATCCAAGGTTCCTAAGCGTCATCTTCAAACACATTTGTGGTGAGCATCTGTACACCTCTCAACCTTTACTGACTTCTGTTGCATTCCCTGTTAATGCGAAAAGAGTGTTTTATACCCCAGTTCTTGAAAATGAACCTCCTCTATCAACACCTATGAGGAGCTTACTTGGCTTAGTGGAAGGACCTTCTATTCAGAAGGTGGATCAAGTGACTACTCCCAAGGGAAAGTCCAAATCAAGGCCTAAACTGGTGAAGAGGGCTTTGAAACAAAATGAATCTGAGCCTGTCCGTAAGAAGAGTAAAACAGATAAGTCTACCCCATCAGCCTCAGTGGCTGAGGGGGAGACCCTGGTTCATCTGTTGAACCTGAAGCCTTTGTGGCTGGTGCCTCTGTGGCACCTGAGACCATGGAACATGCTGACCTCCCTGTTCCTGACCTAGTCTCACCACCAATCCAAACAAAACCTCTCACCACTTCTCCACAACATCCATTCTCCACTTCATCTCTCAAATCCTATAACAGACGCAAATCCTTAGCCAAAAATAGACCATACTCTCAAACTAGCCCCTCTGACCCCTCCCAACAGGAGTCAGTTGAAAAGAAGCAACCCCTGCTGTTTTTACTTCTCCTATTTTGGGAGAAAGTGCAGCAAACTTGGAGCAGGCTTCACTCCAACTTGAGTCCACCCTGAGTCAGCCTAGGCCCTCTGGTTCCACCCAACAGGAACCAATTGTACAAATGGAGACAACCACATAAACTGTCCAAGCCTCTCAATAAGCTGAAGCTATGGAATTACTTTCTAAAGTCTCCATACCCTCACCTACTGATCCACACACTCCTCAATCCTCACTATCAACATCACATTCCTCACCCTCTACCCAATCCAAACAGTCAACCCATACACCTCCATCCCCCAAAGATCTATCTTTGAAGGATCAGCTGTCTGTGCTGACCAACAAAGTTAGTTCTTTGGAAAACTCTATGACCTCGATCCCCTCCCTCATTTCAAACTTTGTGTCTGCCCAGCTTCAGGGGTTCTTTGATTCGTTCAGGACTTCTTTCCCAACCCCTGCTCCCCAAGCTGATCATTCTTCTCAGCTGCTTGCACTCACTGCACAGCTGCAACAACTATCCTCCACCCTCTCCTCAATTCTTTCTACCCAACAGGACTTTGTGCCCACACTGTCCACTGTTTCCCAACAGCTGTCAGCTCTCATTGACACTTGCTCAAACACTCTCCCTTCCACTTTGGCCAGCCTGAATACCTTAGTGGTCTCTCTGTCCAATTCTGTGTCCTCAAACTTTTATGATATGCAAGATTCTCTTGAACTGAATCTTGCACAACTTCAAATTTTAGTGTTGACAGCTTCTGACAGGGAAGCTATTGCTAATTTGTCATCCCTTGCCACTTCTCATTCTTCTTCTCTTCAAACCTGTATTACCCAACTTGCAGAGGTTAAGGAAAATTTGGCTTTCTTAGTGCATAGCCTTGTTGGTTCCAAGCCTGCTGCCAAAACTGCTGTTACCCAGCCTGCTGGATCCATTCCTTCAGGCAGACCTGTTGTTGAAGGCTCTGTCCCATCTCCTTCAAAGGAGGGGAAGATACCTGCCCTGAAGACCAAGTCTAAGGGGGAGAAGTATTCATCTCCCTCTAAGGAGAAATCAGCCTCAACAGGTCAAGCAACAGGTATTTCCCAAACAGCACCTGTTGCCGGTGTCTCCAAAATTTCTGAAACTGCTTTGCCCACTCAGGCTGGATCTCCTAGCCCTGCACCATCTGAGGGGGAGGAATCCATTCCTGAGGACAGGCCAAGCAGAAGGAGACATCTGATTTTAGAACAAACTTATGAAGAGGAGGAAGAGGAGACTGAAGCTTTGATAGCCACAACAGCAAAGGGCAAGAGAAAAGCCTCAGTGGACACTGACTATCTCAAGTCTGCTCAACTCAAATTCAACAAAACACAAGCCAAAGAAATGGGTGTTGCACTGGACACCTATTTATGAATTCAGACAAGAGCGGCTTGAGATCTTGGAAAGACAAAATAAAGAAGAAGCCTCTGCCAAAGCTGCAAAGGCCTTTGCATTCAAGGAGGCAAGAAAAGTTAAAATGCTGTCCTTCGATGTTCAAAAGAAACTGCTAGAGGCTGCATAAGAGTCAGTGACTGAGAAAGAGGGAGAAAAAGAAAAGAATGCACAGGTCTTAGTGACCAAGTCAAAGCCTGCATCCTCCTCAGCAAGAGCCCAAGTACACTTTGACAACTTGGCAAGAAAGAAATTCTTTGATGTGGCAAACAGAAGACTTGCCAAGGAAACAATTGTCAAAGTTGTCCCCATTTCAAAGAAAGGCAAGCAATGGAAGACTCGGATAACCAGGCTAGGTGTTGAGGGTCCAGACTTGGAAGCTTATGAATTTGATGATGTTGCTTGCATGGGGTACAGAGAATGGGTTGAATTGGCAGTTGCCCTGAGTCAGTCAAAATCTAAAACTGCTAAGACTATCGGGGCATATGTCAAAACGCTGATGGAGAGAGTCAAAAATCTGGGCCTGATCTCTAAAGAGCAAATTAACGGTACCTCAGTGGTGGAACTTAAAATTAAGCCCAGGAGAAAGAGGAAGGATACAGAGCTTGAGGAACTACTAATGATGATTGATCAAGGCATTCTAGCTGTTGAAATCAAAAGAGTAAATCACAGCCTGCCCAGGGGTGTTGAGCCTGAAGAAGACAAGCTCATAGAAGAACCTGAGTTTGGGGTATTCTTTGTAGACCCCTTAACAAAGAAATGTGTTTCCAGAGGGCCTCTGATCTACATAAGGTTGGTCTCAAGCAGCTCATAGCATTTAGACTCTCCACTCTTTCAAGAAATCATCAAAATGGAGAGCAGCTATCTGGGAACAGCTTAAAGGCTTCTATGAAAGAGGAGAACTTCAACATCCTGACTTCATGTTTCTCAGACATGAAGTAGAAGAAATTGAAGAGACCATGGAGCACTTTGAACAATTGTTTGAAGAAAGGCCACTGCTTGAAGGTCCATCTACTGCTGAGTAGATGAAGAATGGAAGTTGTCTATAAGTTGGACATGCTTGCCATTATTTTCTCCCATCATCAATAATCCAATTTGTTGAAACTCTCTTTGTACATAAGTTGTACTTTATTACATCAGTTGTAATATGTCTTTTTAAATTAGTTGTAATTTAATTTAGTACATCAGTTATACTTATGTGAAAACATGTGTTGTTTGTAATCAATATTAGTGTATATATAAACTGATCTTTTACTTTACTTCAATGTTGCAATTTCATTTTAGCAAATGTAATGTAAAAATATATAATGATATTTGATAGAATCAGCTTAGACTGATTATTGTAAATAGGGGGAGATTGTTGGGCACAAAAAGGCCTCAATCAAACCTGTTATACATCTTAGGGGGAGATTATTAATCAAACCTGTTTAATGCACTTGAAGGTATAACTTAAGGTCTGTTAATGCCTTATTGAAATCTGAAAAGTGATTTGCAATATAAGTCAAAGCTGCTTACCCTGTTGAATTTGTAACAACTAAGCCAGATGGTCCAAACTGTTTTATTCGTTTTTCTCTTTTCATGTTTAGTTTTGTTACGCACAAAAAGGCCTCAATCAAACCTGTTATATATCATATGGGGAGATTTCTAATCAAACCTAATTCATACACTTAGGGGGATGTTTTTAAGGCTTTTTAATGCCTCAATCAAACCTGATAAGTGATTTGCAAAATGGGCCTAAGTCTACTTTACACTATTACATTCGTTGAAACCTAACAGTTTGCCTAAACTGTCCATATCTGTTGGACAGGTTTGACATAATATGTCTAAGGCGTTCATATCTGTTGGATAGTTTTGACACACATTAATGTTCGGTTCTTTGTGAACAGAACCTGTTCTTTGTGAATAGGTTTAACACTTCATGAAATATGTTTCAATATCTTCATGCATAGTTTTGAATGTTGAGATTAGTCTACAAATTCAAGACAAAGTGGAAAATCAGAATAACCATTCATCTGCCAAAGCTGTTCTAAAGCATGAAGACAAAGAGGATATCTAAGATGGGTGACAAACCACTTCTTATACCAAAATAGCTTTAGAAGGAAGAACAAAGGTCACTAGTTGTCATTCCTCTTTGGGGTAAAGCTAAGGACGACAGAGACAAAAAGGTAAAGACAAAGATTCTGCAGTAAGAAGACAAAACTGCTTTGTCAGATTTGTCTTGATGCAGAAAAGCAAATTTGTCCTATTACAAGACATTCCCGCTTTCTCTACAACCAATTAAGAAGCTTCACTGGGATTTTGTATATGAGTATAAAAGAGAAGCTTCCAAGGAAAGAGAGAGTAACTGATATATTCACAAACCGAGAACGTGAGTGCAAATCATAGTGTGTTTTTCATGCATGCATGTTCTGTTCAAATTGAGTGAATTAACATAGTGTGTCTAAGCTATTCTGTCTCAAAAGTTGTTCAATCTGTGTCTTATGTGTAAACAATGAGTGTATATTAGTGAGTCACTTCATTGTAACTAGTTTGAGTGTGTCTTAGATTATTCAAAGTCTGTTGTTCGCATCCATCATCTCTGTTTGGATCTTTCCACAATCGAAACCTGTTTGTAATTTTAACAAGTGTTAATATATACTTACAAGCATTGAGAAAAATCTGTGTGATTAAGGATTAACTGTGTTCACCCCCTCTACATTTTATCAAAGTATACTATGGAAACATTTTGGGACCTACAACTGGTATCAGAGCAGGAAGAGTGTGTGTCAACTCTAGATCTCTATCATTAACTCCCATTTACTTTCAATCACCAAAACTTCTCTGGTTGGAAGTGTAGAATGGTGCTCTATTTGGAGAATCTGGATGTACAACTTCCAGAGATAGTGATGGAAGGTCCCTATGTGCCTACCTCTGTCATTACCATTACTCCTTCTGTAGAAGTTGTTGTTCCTGAGGTCAACACCATTGAGAAGGCCAAATCTCAATGGACTAATGAAGATAACCCTTGATGCAAAAGCCAGGAACAATGTTGTAATTTCTCTTCTTGATGATGTGTTCAAGCAGGTTGAGAAACTGAAGACAACTAAATAAATATGAGATACATTGTGCACTGTCTATGATGGTCCCACTATCACTATGGATAACAGGATCAACACTCTTGTTAGACAATATGAGTTGTTCTTTGCCAAGCTGAAGGAGAGCCTTACTGAAACTTATACCAGGTTCACTGCTCTGATAAATGATCTCAAAGCTGTTGGGATCACTAAGGACAGTCGAACACTAGTAAACAAGTTTTTAGACATTCGTCCTGAAGAGCGGAACTATTTCTCAACTATACTCAGAAACTTAGGCACCATCAGAAAAATGGAAGTTGTAAACCTTTATGGATCTTTGTTAAATAATGAGCAATCAAGGCTTCAAAAAAGGAATGCTTTGGAAAAGTCTAAGAGAGGTTCAGCTTTGGTGGCTAATGTAAGGCAACCTGTGAATCAGGTGTGTGATGTGTTCACACAAGCTGATTCTCATGCTGATGAGAACTTGGAGGTCACTTCTGAGGATGAAGAGGAGAATGAAGACCTTGGTGAACTTGATGAAGAGCAAATGATTTCTATGCTTGTCAAAAAGTTTAACAAGAAAAAGTTTGGAACAAGGATGCTACAAAAGAAATCAAGTAACATCAGAAAAATAGCATTTGATAAATCTAAGGCTGAGTGCTTTAAATGTGGCAAAACTGGCCGTATTGTTATAGACTGTGTGACTAAAGCAGTTTGTTCCTCATCCACACCCTACAAGACTAACATAGATGATGGCTAAAGGGTTTAGTATCTTATAGCCATGACCAAGCTCAAAGAGTTGGAAGACTCTATGGCTTCCAACAGACAGAAGGGATTAATAGCTGAAGCATGTGACTGATTAAACTCTGACTCATCATTTGATGAGGAAGACAACAACTGTCTTGTAGCCAATGATGATTTTCCTTCTTCAAGCAACTTCAAACAAGATCTAGCTAAAGTTGAGTCTCTAAGCTCTTTGGACAACTGAAAACCTACAATGACGTACAAGGTACATAATTTTAAAGATTAAAGTGTTGAAGAAAAAGAGAAAATATATAACTATCTGTTTGTGGATCTCAAAGCTGCTGCTGAAAAGCAAGATGCTCTAAAGTCTGAAATTTCAAAAGTAAAAAATGATCTTGAACTCAAAACTAATGAACATGACTGTTTTTATAATTTGAAAACTGAGCTTGATGAGGTAGAGCACATCAACACCATTTTATTAGAAGAGAAAATAGAAACAGACTTAAAGCATGCTAAGCTCCAAAAGATTGATGACTCCTGTTGCTATACAGCTAAGAGAGTAAATCAATGCATTAGTGAGTAGATTCTTGCTCAAATTTAGGCATCTCTTGGAGGAAATATTGATACAACAACTTCAATAAATCAACAATCTGGAAACAGATCTGTCCACCCTTGGTGAACTTCCAAATACTTTTATACAAATTGTAAATGGAAAATTGGTTTCAACAAATAGGTTTGTCAGGTCTCAAAATACTTACAGTTCATGTGTGAAAACTGTGGAGTCTGGTGATGAGATATGATCCTCACCAAACTACACTGTTGTATGCTCAACTGCTCCACATCAATAACTTGGTGGAAAAAATGTCAAACATGTAGTCAAGACGGCCAAACCTGTTAATAAAACAGGTTCTAAAGTCAAGACTGATTGTAAGAAACCTATACCACCATTTAATGCTGAATTTTTTGAAAATAAGTTCTCAAAAAGAAAACAACATACATCCAACAAGGATAAGTCTTATGTTGGAAGTAATGCTACTATGGTTTCAAATAAATTTTCAAATCATAGTGGTAAGTTGGTTATAAATGAAAGTAAGTCTTTAAGAAAACCAAACAAATTGGTTCTGCAACTACAAGTGTGCAAGAATCATCAAATCTCAGTAAAGGCAAAGGTAAAGCCCATGCCAAACCTGAGAAGTTTGGTAATAAGTTTTCCAAGAAACAAGAAGGACAAAAGATTGTAAAACTGCCAATCTTTGATTTATGTCCTCCTGAAAAGAGAAAGGAAGTCTCTCAAAATGATGTCTCTAAAAACAAAGGCTAAGCTATTCATACATAGTTTAGAGATGAATCTTTCACAAAATCTGCTAGTCCTTATAAAACAGGTCAACTTGTTGTAAAGACCAATAGAGAAAACCTAGAATGTGTTTCTGAAAGTTCTTCTTCCAAAAGGCCTAAAAAGAGGAAATGCTACAGGTGTGGAAGGAAAACTCAAATGGCTAAAGATTGTCCTGAAACTGTGAACATAAGGCCTATTGACACTACTAGATCCAATACTGCTATCAGTGTTGGAAATACCAATGTCACTGAGGAAAGTATCAAAATTGATACAATCCAAATAGGAAACATTAATGTTAATCTTTGTGGTCCATCAACAAATGTTGATGAGGAAGGAGAGCTCATCCCTGTAATGAGTTCCCCTAAAACTAATGTTTCTATGTCACTCTACAAGTTAAGCAACCAAACTAGGTTTGGTACTTGGACAGTGGCTGTTCTGGCCACATGACAGGTTGCAAGGATCTGCTGAGTGACCTTAAACCTGAACAAGACCCAAAGGTCACTTTTGGTGACAATTTCCAAGGATCCAAAGAAGGATATGGCACTCTACGTGCAGGTGATGCAATTTTCAATAAAGTAGTCTGTGTGTCTGGGCTGAAACACAACCTTGTGAGCATAAGTCAACTATGTGATGTTGGCTACAGGGTTAACTTTGATGAGCACCTTGGATATATATTGGATTCTCAGGGCAAAGTTGTGTTGTGTTCACAAAGAAAGAAGGGGGTATACATTGTAGACTTGAAATCTGCTGATCAAACACCTCTGATCTGTTTTCTCTCAAGAACTAATGCATACCTCAACTGGTTATGGCACAAAAGGATCTCACACCTGAATTTCAAGAATATCAACATACTCTGTAAGAAAGAGTTAGTGACAGGTTTGCCTTCTATAACTTTTGTTAACATAAACTCTGCTCAGCCTGTGAGAAGGGTAAGCAGAAAAAGACATCTTTTAAATCCAAGCACAATTTCTCTATTGATTCATCTCTCTTCTTAATTCATATGGACTTCTTTGGACCTGTCAATGTACCAAGTCTAGGAGGAAGAAGATACATCTTAGTAATGGTTGATGAGTTCTCCAGGTACACATGGGTGAGCTTCCTCAAGTCCACAGGAGAGGCTGCCAGAGAAATTATTAGTTTCATAAAAAAGACGGAGGTTCTAAACTCTAACCAAGTCAAGCAGCTCAGGAGTGATCATGGTACCGAATTCCAAAACAATACTCTTGAGGACTTTTGTGAAGAAAGAGGAATTTCTCAAAACTTTTCAGTTGTAAGAACTCCTCAACAGAATGGAGTAGCTGAAAGGAGAACTAGGACTCTTATAGAAGCTGCTAGAACCATGTTGTATGCATCAGGTCTCTCTTCATCATTTTGGGCTGCAGCTATCAACACTGCCTGCTTCACTCAATAAAAATCCTTAGTGGTGAAAAGGTTCAATAAAATTCCTTATGAATTACTCAAAGGGAGAAAGTCTAATATAAGCTAATTCCATGTGTTTGGATGTCGTTGCTTCATTCTGAACCAAAGGGATCAGCTCGCTAAATTTGAACCAAAAGCTGATAAGGAATATTTGTTGGATACTTAGCAGTTCCAAAGCCTATAGAGTATACAACCCCAAAAGATAGGTGGTTGATGAAACTATCAATGTCACCTTTGAAGAATCTACAAAATCTTTACTCAAAGTTGAACCTGATTCAGCTTCAGGAGACTTCAGCTTTGATGATCTTCTACATTCAAATGCTGAAGATAAAGACTCTAAAGCTCCCGCATCATTCGAGTGGAACACGCTACTTATAGTGGACATGATGATGACTATATTGGTTCATCCTGTGTGAATAAGTGCACTGATACAGTTGATGTTCCATGTCCAGAACCAATCAATTTTGATTTTCCTGAATCTTCCACTGATGTGTTCAATACAATGATACTCCTTCAGCAAATGAACAAGATATAAGTATGTATGTTAATCAAGAAAGCTGTTTTACAAGATCTGTTGACAATGAAACTGGTGTTCAAGATTTAGAAAAATCATCATTGAAACATGATCCTAAGTGGATCAGATGTCATCTAAATGAACAAATAATAGGTGACATCAATAAAGGTGTGCAAACAAGGTGGGATAGTCTTGGAAACTTTTGTATGTTTTCAAGTTTTGTATCCGTGATAGAGCCAAAGAAGATTGATGAGGCATTGTAAGATGCCAATTGGATCATTGCCATGCAGGAAGAACTCAATCAGTTTGAGAGGTCTAAAGCACGGAAGCTGGTCCCCATGCCCAAAGGAAAAACTATAACTGGCACCAAATGTGTATTCAGAAACAAGATGGATGAGCAATGTCATGTCATTAGAAATAAGGCAAGACTGGTTGCTCAAGGGTACAGGCAAGAAGAATGAATTGATTATGATGAAACATTTGCTCCTGTGGCTAGGTTGGAAGCAATTCATTTGTTTCTTGCATATGTTGCTCACAAGAGCATGAAAGTATTCCAAATGGATGTAAATAGTGCATTTCTGAATGACAAGCTGTAAGAAGAACTATATGTTAAGCAGCCCCCAAGTTTTGTGGATGAACAACATCCAGGTTTTTTCTATAAGTTGGACAAAGCACTTTATTGATATTCTAATTCAATCAATCACAATTAATCAACAACAGATTAAGAACAAGAATAACACTAACCGAATGATTTAATTGCACCAAATAAGAGAATACAATACGAAGAAAAAAATGATTGCACACTTCTCTATTCGACCTAGCCGTACAATGTAGTGCAAATTCGTACAAAACTCGTACTGCTACGATACTCGCCCAATCTATTTACAAACAAAGAAACTATCTAGTTATTACAATTAGACCCCTAGACTTATTATTTTCATCAACATAATTAATTTCCCAACAATCTCCCCCTTTGATGAAAGATAATCAGTCTTTAGACTTTCAGTCCAAGCTTCATCTCGAATATTCGAATACTCTTTCTGTTCGTTAGCCTCCACTCAATCTTTGAGATAAATTCCACTATCATCTTTATGTCATTCACACTTAGACCACCCTTCTTTGTTTTTCTCTTCTTATCAGCAACAAGTCTTCCTTTTAAACCAGTCAATACTTTCTGCAATGTACCATCACAAAATTTGTTCAGCTCAACACTCCGCATGACTCTCTTTCTTTGCTCTTTATCTTTGTAAACAACAGCTGGATGTTTGACCACGATCACTTGATACTATTTCAATTCATCCAAATGTCTGATAAAACGATTTGGTGCTGTAATATTTATTTTCCTCATACCTCTCTTAACTCCAATCTGAAGATCTTGCACAGACATGAGAACCAGTTTGGTGTGCATAAAGTGAAACAAAGTCTTCAGTGCAAATCTACAATTTTCATCTCTCTTGTTCCAGCACAGCTCATCAAACAGATCTTCAATGTCCACCAAATTCATATTGAGTATATCAGCTTCGGTGAAAACATAAATATTTTCATCAGTCCTAGTTACAGTGAATGTCGGATAGAACACTTTCACAAACCGATCATTTTCTATCTTCACCAGATCAACAATTATGAATTCACTTCTAACTTTTTCAATCCGTTGAGCTTTGTTTTGCAGAAAACTAGCATAGTTCACTAGATTTGGCATGTTTGGCTCTAAAACTCTGAATAGTTTCAAGAAAGTACACGGTGCTTGCTTCTTACAAAAGATCTTCTTTTCCAAATGATCTTCAAGGAATGGAAGCTTATTTCTTCTTCTAATGTAATCAACATTCTATTTTGCTGATAAATCCAACACTTTAATCTTTTTCTTACTAACTTCATCCTCATTTAGCAGAGTCAACGTATCATTGAGCTCATTTTGAACTACCTTCTAAACTTCTAGCCTTAAATGATGTTGTCTTTGAGATTCATCAGCTAATATGTATTTATTGAAACACTAGTCCATAATTTCCACTTCATTCAGCTCTTTGACTACTTGAGGCAACACATCACATTCTCAACCGGAAATGGATCAAACTTCTCTTTGATTGTAACCGTCACCGCAGGCTTTTCAACCATTGGCGTTGGCAAATCATCTTTCAAAATCTCCTCAACCAACTCTTCCTCATCCTCTATCCTTTCAGCTGTTAAAGATATATCACTCAGATCAAACATATCATCATCATCAGATATCTCAATTTCTTCTTTTGTCCCCTCAATCATTAACGCTTGACCTTCTTCATCATGGTCAGAATCGTCATCTTCTTCAAAATTGTATATTCCTGATTGAATACTTAATGGAACTGGAACATCTTCATATTGAATCAATCCCAACTCTCTTTGAGCATCAATAGGTTTGTCTCTAGAGCTCCCAGCTTCTCCAACATCTTCCCCTCCTGTCCCTTTTCAAGTATATACAACCATCGGTAATACAACTTTAATCTCTGCAAGCTTCCTCCTCTTCCCCCCCTCATGATGAGCATCACCGAGAGTTTTCATCATGCTCATCATGTTTTCTATTAGGAGCTGAAGCTTGAGCTTTGCATGTTTGTTCACCAGCGGATAGTCTTTCTGATTAACGAGCCTAAAGCACTAACAACTGTATTTTCCAATCCAACCATCTTCTCCCTCATCTCAGCAAATTGATCGTAACAAAATTTTCTCAGCTCATTAATGGAATCCTGTGGATCATTTTCATTGACACCTTCAGCAACAGACTTTCCTTTCAACAACATTTGAATATTTATCATTTGTGCCATCAGATCTGAATACTGATTTGTCATCTAAGTTGTGACTCCACTAATAGCTTCATTGAGTTTTTCTTTAGTAACTATTAGGAAAAAAAGGCCTCAGTAAAATCTGTTCTACATCTTAGGGGGAGAGTATTAATCAAACCTGTTTGATGCACTTGTAGGAAAATTTTAAGGCCTCTTAATGCCTTATTGAAACTTGATAAGTGATTTGCAATATTAGTCATAGCTGTTTACCCTGTTGCATATGTTGCAACTAAGAAAGATTGTCCAAGCGGTTCTACTATGTTGAACATGCTGGACATAAACTTTCTACGCTGCTCTATCCTGTTGAGCAGTTTGGACAAAGTCTAAGTGTTCTGTTTATTGTGAACAGAACCTGTTCTTTGTGAACAGGCTAAACACTTTATGGAATATGTTTCGTTGTCCTCATGTATTATTTTGGACTACAAGATCAGTTTACAAATTCGAAGACAAAGTGGAAAAATTCAAGCTACAAAGACTGCCCACGCTGTTCTGTTACATGAAGATAAAGTGGATAGTTGAAATGGGTGACAGACCATTTCTTATATCAAAATGGCCATAACAGAAGATGAAAGATTTAAAGTTGACATTCTTCTTTTAGTTAAAGCCTTCTACAAGATAGACAAAAGGGAAAAGACAAAGATTCTGCAATGTAAAGACATATCTGCTTTGCCAGAAGGTGCAGAAAAGTTTTGTCTTTTTGGAAAGACATCCCACTATCTCTATGTCCAATGAGGAAGATTCACTGAGATTCTCAGTGAGAGTATAAAAGGAAGCTTCTAAGGAATGTGAGATATCCAAGAGTGTGATATTCAGAACGTGCAAAGAAGTTTGTTTTCATGCATGCAAGTCTACTTGAATAAAACAGTAAAGTGTGTCCAAGCTGTTCTTGTTCAAGCTGTCTGTTTGTCTGTCTTGTAAACAGTGAGTGTATTCATTGTATCTAGTCTGAGTGTCTCTTAGATTAGTTAAACATCTATTGTATCTGTCATCTCAGCTTGAACAATTCCGCAGTTTAGGCTTGTTTGTAAATTAACACTTGTTGATTACATACACAAACATTGAGAAAAGTGTGTTGAATTTTGAATAGCTGTATTCACCCCCCCCCCCCCTCTACAGCTTAGAGACACATACTACGAAAACCTTTTGGGACCTACAACTGGTATCAAAGCAGATAGAGTGTGTGTTAACTCTAGATCTCTCATTCTTCCTATTTTCTAATGGACAACAGTGCTGCCAGCTCTTCCTCTTACTATGACAATGGTTCAATGGCAAAAACTCCCCATGTTCAATCATCAGAACTTCTCTGGTTGGAAGTGCAGAATGATGCTCTATTTAGAGAATTTGGATATACAACTACCAGATATAGTAATGGAATGTCCCTATGTGCCAACTTCTGTTACTACTGTCACTCTTGCTGCTGAAGGAGCTGTTCCTGAAATTAGGACATTTGAAAATCCAAAAGCTCAATGGTCTGATGAAGACAAAAGGCTGGTTGCTCTTGATGCGAAGGCCAAAACAACCTTGTTATTTTTCTTCCTAATGACGTGTTCAAATAGGTTGAGAAAATGAAGACTTCAAAGGAGATGTGGGATACTTCGTGTACCGTCTGTGATGGTCCCACTATCACACTGGATAACAGGATCAACAATCTTGTGTGACAGTATGAACTCTTCTTTGCAAAGCCAAAGGAGTCTCTCACTGAAACTTATAGCAGATTCACTGCTCTAATCAATGATCTCAAAGCTGTTGGGATCATCAAGGACAACTTAACTCTGGTAAACAAGTTTTTGGAGATTCTGCCTGAGGAATGGAATTATTTTTCTACTATCCTAGGAAACTCAGGCACCATCAAAGGTATGGATCTTGTAAATCAGAATGGGTCCTTACTAAATGATGAACAATCAAGGCAACAGAAAAGAAATGTCTTGGAGATGTCCAGAAGAGGTGCTGCCTTAGTGGCCAGCGTGAGACAACCTGCTGGTCAGGTGTGTGATGTGTTCACCCAAGCTGATCAACAGGCTAAGGAAGAAATGGAAGAATTGTCTGAGGAAGAAGATTATGAAGATCTTACTGAATTTGGTGATGAGCAAATGATTGCCATGCTTGTCAGAAAATTCAATAAGAAGAGGTTTGGTGGAAAGATGCTGCAAAAGAAGTCAGGTGCCATTAAAAAGAAAGCATTTGACAAAACTAAGGCTGAGTGCTTTAAATGTGGCAAAACATGCCATATAGCTGTTGACTGTGTGTCTAAAGCTGTTAGCTCAATATCCAAACCATACAAGACAAATAAGGACGATGGCTACAGGGTTAAGTACCTAATGGCCATGGCTAAGCTGAGAAAGTTGGTAGACTCAGTGGCTTCCAACAAGCAGAAGGGACTCAAGGTGAGACATGTGACTGGGAGGAATCAGACTTATCGTCAGATGAAAAAGATTACAATTGTCTGATGGCCAACACTTATGTTCCATCAACAAGCAATTTCAAACAGGATCTGGCTGAAGTTGAAGCTCTCAGCATGTTGGAGAACTCGAACCTAACTATGATGTATAAGGTACAAAATTTTATGTATTACAGTTCCGATGAAAAAGTTACAATGTTTGAATATTTACTTGTTGACTTAAAAGCTGCTATTGAGAAGCATGATGCTTTGTTGTCTGAGATCTCTAAGTTAAAAACTGACCTTGAAACAAAAACTAATAAACTGGACAGCTTCAATAAGTTGGAAACTGAACTTGATGAAGTAAACACATCAGTACCATTTTATTAGAAGAAAAGAGAGAGACAAACACAAAGCATGCCGAGCTTCAAAAGATTGTTGACTCTTGGTGCCAATCTGCATAGAAAGTCAATCATTCTATCAGTCAACAGATCCCTGCTCAAATCCAAGCCTATCTTGGAGGGGATCTTGATACAGAAGCTTCTATTATTGAGATAAATAATCTGGAAAAAGACTTATCCACTCTTGGTGAGCTTCCAAGTACTTTCATTTAGAGAGTAAATGGAAAGCTAGTCTCAACAAATAGATATGTCAGGCTTAAAAACACTGATAATTTGTGTGAAAAAGTTCTAAAGACTGATGATGGAATGTGTTCTCCATCAAATCAGCCTGCTAAGTGTATAGCTGGTTCACACAAATGAAAGAAGGGAAAACAAGTTCAAACTGCAGCTTTGGACGCTAAACGTGTCAACAAGACAGAATCTGGATCTAAAGCTGATGGGAAGAAACCTGTTAACCCTTTTGATGCTGAACATTTTGAGAAAAAGTTTTGAAAAGGTAAGCAGCCTGCTTTCAACAGGGGTAAGTCTCATGTTGAAAGTAAATCAACTGTGATTTCAAATAAAATTTTAAATCAAAGTGGAATTTTCGTTATAAATGAAGGTAAGTCTTTCAAAACCATAAGCAGTGATTATGTTGATAGGCAACATTCATCACATCTCAATAAGGGCAAAGGCAAAGCCAATGCTCAACCTGAGAAAGTTGGGAATAATTTTCCCAAACCTGTGGAATGTCAAAGGCCAATCAAACTTCCTATATTTGATCTCTGTCCTCCTAAAAAGAGGAAAGAGGACACATGTAAAGCTGTTGTTGTTGTGCCTTCTACTGAAATTGTTGATTCTTCTAAAAATAGTAATAAGTGTGCTAAACCTGCTGAGAATTCCAACAAAAATGTTCCAGAATGTGTTTTCAGAAGTACTTCTTCCAAAAAGTATAAAAAGATAAAATGCTATAAATGTGGGAAGAAGACACATATGGCCAAAGACTGTCATGAGACTTAGGACATGAGACCTGCTGACACTGTTAGTTCCAACATTACAAAAACCAGCAGTGTTGGAAGTAACATGGTCAATGAGGATAGTATCCAAGCTGATACAATCCAGATAGGAAATATTAGTGTTGATCCTACTGGTCCATCAACAAATGTTGATGAAGAAGGAGAACACATCCTTATGATGAGAACCATCCCAGATTTGGTACTTGGACAGCGACTGGTTAGGCCACATGACAGGTTGCAAGGACTTGCTGAGTGATCTCAGGCCTGAAAAAGGGCCAAAACTCAGCTTTGGTGATAATGTTCAGGGATCTACAGAAGGATATGGAACCCTTCAAGCTGGTACTACTATATTCAAAAGAGTAGCGTATGTGTCTGGGCTAAAACACAATGTTGTAAGCATCAGTCAACTGTGTGATGGTGGCTACAAGGTTAACTTTGATGACCACCTAGGGTACATACTGGATTCCTAAGGCAAAATTGTGCTGTGTGCACAAAGGAAGAAAGGTGTATATGTTGTGTACATGAAATCTGCTGATCCCACAACTGAAACCTGCTTTATCTCAAGGAGCGATGCAGACCTAACTTGGTTATGGCACAAAAGGCTATCACACATGAACTTCAAGAATATCAACTAACTCTGTAAGAAAGAGTTTGTAGCAGGTTTGCCTTCTATAACCTTTGTTAAGGATAAACTCTGCACAGTCTGTGAGAAAGGCAAGCACAGAAAAACATCTTTTAATTCCAAGCATAGTTTTTCTATTAATACTCCTCTCTTCTTAATCCACAAGGAATTGTTTGGACCTCTTAATGTCTTAATTCTAGGAGGTAGAAGATACACCCTTGTAATGGTTGATGAGTTCTCTAGGTTTACATGGGTGATCTTTTTGAAGAACAAAGGAGAGGCTGCTAGCGAAATTATTGGATTTATAAAAAAGATGGAGGTTCTGAACTCTGCTCAAGTTATGCAGCTTATAAGTGATCATGGTACTGAATTCAGAATCAGTGCTCTCAAGGACTTCTGTGAAGAAAGAGGGATCTCACAAAACTTTTCAGCTGTAAGAACTCCACAACAAAATGGAGTTGCTGAAAGGAGGAACAGAACTCTCATTGAAGTTGCTAGAACCATGCTGTGTGCATCAAGTTTGCCTTCATCATTTCGGGCTGAAGCTGTCAACATTGCCTGCTTCACTCAAAACAGATCCTTAGTGGTGAAAAGGTTCAAAAAGACTCCCTATGAGTTAATAAAGGAAGGTGGCCAAACATTAGCTATTTCCATGTGTTTGGATGTTCCTGCTTCATTCTGAATCAGAGGGACCAACTGGCAAAATTTGAACCCGAAGCAGATGAAGGTGTGTTTGTTGGATATTCTACTATCTCTAAAGCCTACAGAGTATACAACTACAAAAGAAAGGTGATAGCTGAATCTATCAATGTCACCTTTGAGGAGTCTAGTAGTGCCTCCACCAAAGCTGTTCCTGAATCAGTTTCAGGAGAGTTCAGCTTTGATGATCTCATGCATTCCATCAATGAAGAGAAGGACTCAAAAGCTTCCACTTCACTCAGAGTGGAACCTGTTAACCACAATGGACATGATGATGACTATGTTGATACACACTGTGTGAATAAGTGTACTGACATAATTACTACACATTGACAATAACCAATCAATGCTAATTTCCCTGAATCCTCTGCTGATGTGTTCTACAATAGAAATTCGTGTTCAACAGGTGAACCGGCTTAAGATAACAGTGTGTCTGAAAATCTTGAAAGCTGGTCGACAAGACTTGATGAAGATGAATCTTCATTGAGACATGATCCTAAATGGATCAGGTGTCACCCTAATGATCAAATAATTGGTGACATCAACAAAGGGGTACAAACAAGATGGGACAACTTATGAAACTTTTGTATATTTTCTAGCTTTATGTCCCTAATGGAGCCAAAAAAAAGTGGATGATGCTCTAAAAGATGCCAATTGGATCACTGCCATGCAAGAAGAGCTCAATCAGTTTGAGAGAAACAAAGTATGGAAGCTGGTCCCTGTTCCTAAAGGTAAAATTATAATTGGCACCAAGTGGGTTTTCAGAAGCAAGATGGATGAGCGGGGTCATGTTATAAGAAATAAGGCAAGACTTGTTGCTCAAGGCTATAGAAAAGAAAAAGGGATATACTATCATGAAACATTTGCTCCAGTGGCCAGCTTAGAAGCAATTCGTTTGTATCTAGCCTATGCTGCCCAGAAGAGCATGAAGGTATTTCAAATGGATGTGAAGAGTGCATTTTTGAATGGTAAGCTG
Organism: Centrapalus pauciflorus; assembly: GCA_020465985.1. Classification (NCBI taxonomy): domain Eukaryota; kingdom Viridiplantae; phylum Streptophyta; class Magnoliopsida; order Asterales; family Asteraceae; genus Centrapalus; species Centrapalus pauciflorus. The sequence continues at coordinate 9,019 of JAANYP010004537.1, read as the reverse complement.
CAGGAAGAAGTATATGTCAAGCAGCCTCCAGGTTTTGAAAGTGAACAACATCCAGGTTTTGTCTATAAATTGGACAAAGCTCTCTATGGTCTAAAACAAGCCCTTAGAGACTGGTATACCACTCTTACAGATTTCCTTATGAGCAATGGCTACTCCAGAGGTAAATTGGATACCATATTGTTCATATAGAAGGTGAAGTCTGATATTATGTTTGCTCAAATTTATGTGAATGACATAATATTTGGTTCTACTAATGAGCAGTTATGCAAGAATTTTTCACTGCTAATGAAATCAAAATATGAAACGAGTGTGATGGGTGAACTTACTTTCTTTCTGGGATTACAGGTTAAACAAACCTCAAATGGAATTTTTATTAATCAAAGAAAGTATACTTTAGATCTTCTGAAAAAGTTTAAATTTGATCAAAATTCTCCCATCAAAACCCCAATGGCAACCAATGTAAAAATGGATGCTGATGCCAGTGGCAAAGTTGTTTCAGTAACAGCTTATAGTGGCATGATTAGGAGCTTGCTATACTTAACTGCTAGTAGACCAGATATTATGTTTGCCACCTGTGTATGTGCTAGGTTTCAAGATGATCCTAAGGAATCACATCTAGCTGCTGTAAAAAGAATCTTCAGATACATAAAGGGAACACACCAGGTTTGGGTCTTTGGTATCCCAAAGACTCCAGCGTTGAACTAATTGGTTATTCAAATTCTGATTTTGCAGGCTGCAGGCTAGACAGGAAAAGCACAACAGGTGGATGTCAACTCCTTAGTGGTAAGTTGATCAGTTGGTGTAGCAAGAAGCAGGACCCAGTTTATCATTCTACTGCTGAAGCTGAGTACATTGCTGCTGGAAGCAGCTGTGGGCAGATTCTATGGATGCAGCATCAGCTTGAGGATTATGGACTTGTATATAGGAAAACTTCTATTCTGTGTGATAATACAAGTGCCATATCTATCTCCAACAATCCAGTTTTTCTTTCCAGAACAAAGCATATAGAAGTCAGACATCACCTTATTAGAGATCACATCCAGAAAAGTAATGTGGAGGTAAGTTTTATTTCCACAGATGAACAGCTTGCAGACATTTTCTCCGAGCCTCTTGATGAAAACATGTTTAATTACCTTGTAAGTACGCTGGGCATGTTAAATAAAAGTGACTAAGTGTCAATGATGCTTTAAAGATCATAGGTTCAAATTTGTCAAGATTTCTCAGAACAACTTGGACAGAACAGGTTTTACTTGTTCTATACTTAGTCGGTTTCTGAAAACTTAGACAGCTTGCACATATAACAGGTTTGCTAAAATACGTTTTAATTCAAAACCTGTTCTGTAGTACAAACCTCCAACCTGCTCACTCTCTCAATCTGTCATACAAGGCATTGTCTTGTAACCTGAGCAGCTATTGAACAGGCTTCACAAAGAAACCCGTTCTCATCTAGCTGCACAGGTTGAATGAACAGCTTGAGGGATGATCAGTTTGTGATGAAACCTGCTCATCACAGGTTTAAACGATAGCTTAGAACATTAGTTTTAACTACCTTTCTTCATAATTAAGTCACTTAATTTATGTATTTATTTAACTTAATTACCTGTGGATAACGTTTGTAAACGTGTGTTAGTAGTTAAAAAGGTCAAGTGGTCTGACAACCGTTCTGACATGGCAAACCATTCCGTTTTCCGTTAAAGAACATTTCAAATCAACCGCCCAAACCATTCTGTCTCCTACTCACTCACATTCGAATCCTATAAATACCTCCGTCACTATTTCATCATCATCTTCTTCTCTACCGCTTCTATAACTACCTGAAAAACCCTAAATAGACTAAGTGTCAAGCATCATTCATCCTACTACGTTCCAAATGGCTCACCAAAACAACCCATGCTACCAGTATTCATTGGTGATGATGTTCAAAAACATCCCTCTGTCACCACAATGCTCACTCTCAAACCCACCAACTACATAGCCAACCTAACCATTCCCAAAATCTATGTGGGAAAGGGTTATGAAAAAATGGTGGAGTTTCTGCAAGCCTACCCCCTGCACTATGATATGACCTGCCCTCCTGGTGTCCTGTACCAGGAGATGGTTTAAGAGTTTTGATACACATGTTCGTATGACCCTTCAACCAAAACCATCAGGGGGACTATCCTCAATGGGTCTCAAGCCATTGAGATAACTACTGCTCTCCTCAGGGAAGTTCTTCATCTTCCTGTTGCTGAAACCTATGATAAACTACAGTCTAAGGATGATCAGATGGGCAACATGCTACGCTTCTGTGGTGTAGCAGAACCAAAAGTTGGAGCTACATTGTTCAGGAGGGACTTATCACCCACTTACAGTTTTCTATTCGCCTCTGTGGTGATTTCTTTTGGCTGCAAAGTTGGTTCCTTTGACCAGCTTAGCAGGGATGAAATTCTCATAGTCCTGCAGTTTGTGGATGGGACTACACTAAACATGGCCAGATGGATTTTTTATGAATTTGAGGAACTTGGTGTAGCAAGAACATCGTCCTGCTGCTGTCAGATACCTAAGATTCTTAAGCCTCATCTTCAAGCATGTATGTGGTGAGCCTCTCTATACTTCTCAACCATACTTTTCAAATGCTGCGTTTCCTGTGATAGGAAACAGGGTTTTCTACACCCCAGTTTTTGCCAATGAACCTCCTCTGTCAACACCAATGAGGAGGTTACTTGGTTTAGTGGAAGGACCCTCTGCTGTGAGGGTGAATCCAGTGGCTGCTCCCATAGGAAAATCCAAATCCAGGCCCAAGCTGGTAAAAAGGGGCCTGGAATTGTAACATCCGGCACTGAACCAGGTTAGCAACAAAACCCTAATCCACATTTAATAGTCAATTATAGCCAAATCAATAGTCATTAGAACTTAATCAAATGATTAACAAGGCTTATTAGGAAACTCAACTCAATTAGAATCTAATTCATCGGTGCGATGAATCGGGAAATCAATTAATGCGATCAATTTACGACATGAAGGGTTAATTCAACTAAGTACATAATTAAATCAAGATTTGTGACACTAATCATACACTAATACAATTACTTAACCTTAATTATGCAAGACTAAAACAAGTCATTAAAACAATGCATCCAAAAGTATTTATGAATTTACAAGAAAAGGGAAATACAAGAATACATTTCTAAATACTTTTATACAAAAAAAAAATAGAAATACACCAAAAATACTCATATAGGCCGGCCACATACAAGGACAAAAGGACCAAAAGTTTGTATTTTTTTACTCAACATTTCAACATCAAATCCTCCTCTTTCCTTTCATCCAAGATTTTACAACTCCTTTCATCATTTCACCACCTTTTTCTCCTCTATAAATAGAACCACCACTTCACTTCATTCTTCACATCTTGCAAACACAAAAACCTCTCTTTCTCTCCCTCTAAAGATCCGGCCTCAAGCCCCTCAAGAACACACAAGTGTTCTTTCAAAGTGTTCTTCATATTTTTGAAGTGTTCTTGGTGAAAGTTTTGAAGATCCAACTTTCTACTCATCTCCATTCTTCTAAAAACATCAAAGTAAGTAAATACTAACCTATTACATCTTATATTTACATTTATATAAGTCTTGCATAATATATATAATCACCTACAACAACAAGTTTCATAAAAACTCAAGTTTATAAGTTTCTAGTTTTTATTTTAAGTTGTTTCTTTAAATATGTTTATGAATATGTAAACACATTATAAAAGTGTTAATATTATGAAAACATATGATATATATGTGTTTTTATAACTATTATGGCTTTTATACAAGTAGTCTTTGAATAAACAACAAGAATCATAAGTTGTTGTAAGTTTATAAACTACGGATTTTCGGCAGAAAACTTATATCGACTTTGAAAAATCATAACTAATTCATAACTCAACGAAATGAGTTGATTCTCTTCTCAAAAGTTAGATCTATGTCTTAACTATAGATCTGCAATTTTTCTTAATTTATTTTGAAGTTTAAGACCTCCAGAAACTATTTGAGAAACCGAAAGTTTGACAGCTCAAAAATTGCCAACATAGCGTTTTTAACGAGCTTTTTCACCAACCTAAACAACTCGAAAAATGGCCGTTCTTGATTCTAAAAATCCTTTGTATATAGTAGTTTAATGACCTAGAAAACCAAAGTCTAAAACATTTTGGAGCTTGGTCAAAAACAGCCTCAAAGTAGGCCGAAAAACCTCCGAAAAAGCTGGAAAATTATATATATATAAACTTGACGTTTTAAGCAAATCTTATTTATAAACTTGTAATGTTGGGTGATTTAAGACATAAAAATCTATAAATATACATATTACCATATATTAGTGATATTAAGTCCTTATTATCATTTAGGACTCGGTTAAACACCTCCAGTTTCATCACCCATCAAACAACGCTAATTTGCATTTTACGCTCGTTTTTGCCGACGCACTTACGGTGAGTTCTCATAGCCCCTATTTTTCACTATCTATTGGGGTGGAAATACATGCACTGTTTTTATATGGACAACAAAACTGCTTATTTCTTATATGTATTACATGTTCGGATTCCATCAGCCCTTATATCATGAACCGTTAATTGCATTTATTTGTAAGCGCGAGTATATTGTGGATAGATCTATTGGGAGTCATGTCCCCCATTCGTGTTAGCTCAGTTCGGCTAACAGCGAGTGCATATATATTCAACACACGGTATTACGTATGGGAATACTGCACATGGCAAACTCATTCTAATTAAGCTTCGGTTGCATGATGGTTTATGTAATACATACACGGAATTTATGATTTTATAAATTCAACTCATCTGATAATGTCCATACAACTGGTCTTTTCGCGTAAACCTATGAGCTCACCAACAATTTTTGTTGACGTATTTTAGCATGTATTTTCAGGTAATTAAGGCAAGTATGCCTTCAGAAGTAACCACTTTCAAGCTTCCGCACTTAAGGAGTCGCATTCTTTTTCAAACCGTCGGAGATTTATTTGCATTATTTTGGATAATTTAATTATGTATTCAAATCTCTGTACCTTGCGAACTACTCTTTATTATTTACGGGTTATGTAAAACGTTTCTACCTTTTAAGGTTATATCGACGTATTTTTTTGAAAACGTCCATATAGTGGTCGTTCATTATGATTATGGTCACGCTTCCGCGACGTCACGTTTCGTTGCCAACCGGGGTAACGGGGTGTGACAGATTGGTATCAGAGCCATAGTTATAGTGAACTAGGTTGCATTAGTACCCTAGACTATAACTGTACATAAGATTTACTGATTTTAGAAATATTTTGTAACTTGTAACTAACTGAAAGACTATGCATGGACCTTGATAGCAGAAAACATGTCCCACCAAGAGATAATCATTTTGTCCGACTCAGAAGAGGAGTATACCCCTACTAGCCCATGCCATCCGGAAGTGTTTTCTGAGGAGGACCCGACCGAGGAGGAAGACCCCTCGGAGGACGAGGACCCGATGGAGGAATCCGAGGAAGAACCCATGGAGGAGGAACCCATGGAGGAAGAGGATCCTTCACCACCGACGGCCCCTGCTCGCGTCCCGTATCACCCGGCCGAACCATCCTATAAGCCGTATAGGCCTTATCCTAACGGCCCAAAGATGTTGTACACACCCCGGAAACGGGTAATCATACCAAGAAGGGAGTCTATTCCTGTCCCGACTCCCCAACCCAAACCCCCGACACCACACCGACGGGTAGACGCCCGACGATGGACTTGGATACCGGAGACCCTCCGCGAATGGAGGCAGATGGAGGGAGTTCCTCCAAACTTCGAGATCGGAGGACCATCCTCCGCACCTGTCTCGTCGCTCACTCAAGAGCCCGCCGATCAGACCATACCACTTTTGATCGCAAGGTCTACCAGGCATGACCGCCAGATCCGGTCACTTAACCTGGATATCGGGGAGATGACCGCTCGTTTAGAGCGGGAGGAGTTGCAAAACTCCAACATATATTGGGCCAACCAGCACGCCCTTGCTATACAGCAGGACGGACTGAATGAGCTCCGGCAACAACTAGCCGAGAGCCAAGCCCGGATTGAGGAGCTGACTCAGCGCCTCAACGCAATGGAAAAGGGAGAGACCCCCGATCACTCCCACACTTAGTGCACATCTATCTATCTTTGTAATGGTAGGAAAATATCATGTAATAGTGTAGGACAAAATTTTCGGGTAATAACCCGCCCCTAATGTAAGAAAACTTCGAATGATTAATAAAAATTGCAAGTTATTTATGAAATTGTGTTTGATGATTATAGTATTGTGCTTTAAGAAGAATTTACCTCTTTAAGATTCAATTTCTTACACTATGCTTTTTCTTTAAAATTTTAAGATAATGCCGCCGAAACGAACAATGAACGCTGCTGACATTGAAGAGCTAGTCGCACAAAGAGTGGCTGCCGCTATAGCCACATATGAGGCAAATAGGAATAGCTCAGCAAATGGAGATGGTGGTGCTAGCCGCACCACGGGAGGAACGGAAATCCACGCAAAAGGTTGTGGAATTAAAGGATTTTTAAGTTGCAAACCCCGGTATTTCAACGGAACTGAAGGAGCCGTTGGCTTGATACGATGGTTTGAGAAGTTAGAATCTGTCTTTCGCGTCAGCGGATGTGCTGAGGGAGATAAGGTGAAGTTTGCTACTCACACCCTACAAGATAGCGCCCTCACGTGGTGGAATTCCTATGTCCAGTCTGTAAGTATCGATGAAGCCTACCAACTCACATGGTCCGAGTTAAAACAAATGATGACGGACGAGTATTGTCCGAGGAACGAACTCCAGAAGATGGAATCGGAGTTCTGGAACCTGTCGATGAAGGGAACAGATGTGACGGGGTACACCAAGCGATTTCATGAGCTAAGGATTCTGTGCCCTCAAATGGTGACCCCGGAGTACAAAAAGATTGAACGTTACATTTGGGGACTCGCTCCTCAAATTCAAGGTAACGTTACTGCCTCAAACCCATCCACCCTGCAGGATGCCATCAGGATGGCCAATAATCTTATGGACCAAGTAGCCCGGAGGAATGAAGCCAAGGCCGGGGAGAACAAAAGAAAGTGGGAAGACAAGACGGGGAAGAATGCGGGTTCACAATCCAAAAAGCCCGAGACCATTAAGGCTTACGCAGCTGGAGCTGAGCCAAGAAGAGGATATACCGGTACCAAGCCTTTCTGCACTAAATGCACCTTCCATCACAACCAGGGTCCCTGTCCAACCCACTGTGAGAAATGCAAACGTTTGGGGCATATGGCCAAGGACTGTAAGACAGGAGCCCCGGGAACCAGTGGTAGCAATCAAAAAGGCTGCTTTGTATGTGGAGTTACTGGGCACTTCAAGAGTGAGTGCCCGAAACTGAGAAATGGTGGAGGAGCTCAGGGGAGAGCTTTTGTGTTGGGAGCAGGTGACGCTCGTCAAGATCCCCACGTGGTATCAGGTACGTTTTTATTAAACGACATTTATGCTTACGTACTCTTTGATACTGGGGCTGATAGGAGTTTTATATCTGATAAGTTTAGTAAGCAATTGAATGCCGCTCCTTTTCCCTTAGACAACTCTTATACTATAGAACTGGCTGACGGTAAAATAATAGAGGCAAGTAGTATCATTAAGGAATGCACACTGAAGCTGGCAGATCATCCCTTTAAAATAGACTTGATGCCTATAGAACTCGGAAGTTTCGACGTAGTAGTTGGTATGGATTGGTTGTCACACAATCATGCCGAGATTTTGTGTGGTAAGAAAGTGGTACTGATACCACTCCACAAGAAGAAGTTCCTAACCGTCCAAGGAGAAAGAAAGAACCAACAGTTGAATGTCATATCCGGCCTAAGAACATTAAAGTGCCTTAGGAGAGGTTGTCATGCGGTACTGGTGCAAATTGTAGAAAAAGAGGCGGAGGAGAAGCGACTTGAGGATATTCCAGTGATTTGTGACTATCCGAAGGTCTTCCCGGAAGATTTGCCTGGACTTCCGCCAACTAGACAAGTAGAGTTCCAAATCGATTTGGTGCCGGGAGCTGCACCGATCGCAAGAGCTCCATACAGACTCGCCCCTTCTGAGATGCAAGAGCTATCCAATCAATTACAAGAGTTGATGGATAAAGGATTCATTCGACCAAGTTCCTCACCTTGGGGAGCTCCGGTCTTGTTCGTGAAAAAGAAAGACGGATCCTTCAGAATGTGCATAGACTACCGAGAGCTAAACAAGTTAACGGTAAAGAACCGCTACCCTCTCCCCAGAATTGATGACCTGTTTGACCAATTACAAGGATCTAGCTTCTACTCTAAGATTGATTTGCGCTCCGGTTATCACCAAGTAAAAATTCGGGAAGAAGATATCCCCAGGACGGCATTCAGAACTCGTTATGGACATTACGAATTCCAGGTGATGCCATTCGGTTTAACCAACGCACCAGCCGTATTTATGGACCTCATGAATCGGGTGTCTAAACCATATCTGGATAAATTTGTAATAGTGTTCATAGACGATATCCTAATCTATTCCAGAAGTAAAGAAGAGCATGAACAACACCTCAAGTTGATCTTGGAGTTGTTAGAGAAAGAGCAGCTATACGCCAAATTTTCAAAGTGTGAATTTTGGTTGCGAGAAGTAAAATTCCTTGGGCATGTGATCAACAGTCAGGGAATCCAAGTTGATCCATCAAAAATCGAGGCCATAAAGAACTGGGCGACTCCTAGAACCCCCACGGAAATCCGTCAATTTCTAGGACTTGCCGGTTATTATAGGCGATTTATCGAAAACTTCTCAAAGATAGCGGGTTCCTTAACGGAATTGACTCGAAAGGATGTGAAGTATATCTGGGGTGAAGAGCAAGAAAAGGCGTTTCAGCAGTTAAAGCAAAGGTTGTGTAGTGCACCAATTCTGTCCTTACCTGAAGGAACTGAAAATTTTGTGGTCTACTGTGATGCCTCACACAATGGATTAGGTTGTGTGCTCATGCAAAGGGATAGAGTCATTGCTTACGCAT
>JAANYP010004536.1:0-69058 GCA_020465985.1 Centrapalus pauciflorus | reverse complement strand
ACATAAGACATCATTTTATTCGTGATTGTGCTGAAAAGAACTTAATCAAACTGGTAAAGGTGGCAACAGAAGATAATAATGCAGATTTATTTACCAAAGCGTTTGATAAGTCACGGTTTGAGTATTTAATTCAACTAAACGGAATGCGCAACCCAGAGTAATTTGACCTTAGTAGTAGTATGTTTATTTTCTTTTAGAGTCGTAATATCTTTTTCTTTACAGTAGTCTGCTAATTTAGGAAAGTTTCTATTTTTAGTAAGTTTCTATTTTTAGTAAGTTAGTAGGATAGCTAAGTTTACTGCTTTTTCTTATGAAAAACAAAAGAAAAAAGAGAGAAAATCAGAAAAATACAAAAAAAGAGAATATCAGAAAATGAGTTAAGTCTTAGATACATAGGTTCAAAGTGACGAAAATTGGCACCGTCGTTACAGACTCTAAGTATTTAGGCTTTCACACATAATGCAACTAAATCCTAAGTGTTATACTTTATTTAGTTTGATGTGTTGGTAGGCATACTACATATACGGAATCTCAAGGCTAATAAAATATTCTAGAAAAAGTCAAGTGTGTCACTAACCTAGATGTACGACCAATCGGTCTTAATTTTTATGTACAAGACATACAAACATTGAGTCTAAATGAGGTATGCAAACTTTCTGGGGATGTATGGCAACATCAAATACATCTGAAAATGGAAAGAATAGAAATATCATGTAAAACTGAGAGTCGAAAACATGCAACTCTGTTGTACGTATGTACAGACCTGTTGTCTCTGTTTAGATTCGGGTTAGCAGACATGTCGCTTTGTTGTACGTCAGTACAGACCTGTCACCGCTATCTGCTAACTTTAAAAATAAACCTTAAGTCGAACTAAGACACTTTGTTGTATGAGAATACAGACCTGTGTCCGATGTTTGTCTTTTAAAGAAAGTTTGCAAATACCAACAAGTTAGAATCTTTGTCTGTGTGCCTTGATCATAAAAGTATGTCTATGTCTGAGTCACGTAAGATAATTTCCTGATAAATAAAAAGGCCAAGGGATATTCCGAAATGTAGAATGTTTAACAGGGTAAAATACCAACAATTGGCTAAATAGGTATGTCACAACAAACAATCAAAGGAATCAAAAATTCCTAAGTGTGAAAGTTTAAGTACTGAAAGTTAGTATCAGACATCGCTATCTGATTGAACCTTTCTTAGACTATACTCATCAAAAAGATTTTGTTTAGTATTTAGCTTAGCTTGTAAATTTTTTCTTAAGTCTAGATTAAATTTTTGGTCAAAATTTTATTTTGCTTTATTTTATTTGATTTTATTTTTACCTTAGTTTATTTTATTTTATTTTAGTTTAGTTTAATTTTTACTTAGGTAAAAGGTCAAAAAGTTACTGAGGGTGCATTCAAAGTTGGATAAAATAAACATTGCGTGAAATATTTGTGCTTAGGGTAAAAGAGTTGGCATAGTTTATCTGGTTACACAATACCGTAGAAAAAAGTTGGAAAAGTTGAACTTATTTCAAAATTTTCGAAATTTTTCTAAGTGTTGGAGGTTTCGAATCTAAGACAGACTCGAATAAGGAGTACTTCGAATCTGTCAGTAGATTCGAATCTATGCTTAGACTCGAGGGTTGATGGTATAAATAGGTTAACAGTAGGTCATTAATACTATCTGTTTTCGAATCTATACTATCGAATCTATTCAGGCGATTTCGAATCTATTTTCTCGAGTCTATCGTATCTCCCCTAAACGACATTTTGTCGAGTTTCAAGCTAGTGTGTTCGATTCTACTACTGTATCTAGGTATAATCAACTTGATTGTACAAGTTTCATGTAGTTTTATACACAATTTAAGGCCAAATCATCGATTTTTGAAGTTTTATAGGTTGAAATAGGGTTTTTGCTAAATTACCAAAATTGGACCTATAAAAGATCAAATTAAAGACATAAATCAACGATTAGAACCTAGTTGAACTAATGTATGTGATTTACCAAGTTCAAAATGGTTAAAATCTTGGGTTTTTGTTGAAAATTCATTAGTCGGGGCTTCGAATCTATTCTAGGACTCTCGAATCTGTTCATGGGTTTCTCGAATCTATCATTAGATTCGAGATGACCATGATATTCGAATCTGTCCATTAGATTCGAAAAGGGACACTTCGAATCTGTTCCCTTCGAATCTGTACTTTATTTATTTTGTTTAATTTAAACTTTATTAAACTTGTGGAAATTTAATTGTGTTAGATTTTGTATTTAATCAAGTACAAAATAAAACAAATTTTGAATTTAAACAAGTTTATTGATTTTTAATAAGTCTAACAGTTTTATTATTGTGCAGATATGGCAGTTCGTGCTTTTGTCCCGAAACATAATATGGTCCTTAATCCAGAAAATAATATCCCTGAGGCGCAGGGATATCGACAAGTTTTGGATTTCCTAGCTGAATCTAGGATTAGCTTTGCTCTATACCATAACATTCCAATTGTTATTTCATATGTGAGGCAGTTTTACGACCATTTACAAGTTGATTGCACTGTCACCCCGACAGTTTTAAGAACGAGAATCGCTGGACAACCTCTTGTCTTCTCAGCAGATATGTTGCGCCAAGTGCTACAGTTGGGTTCACAGGAACAAGAAGACGGGCCTATAGACTTTCCATTGAGTATTAGGCAAGCCGCGTTTCTGAGAATGGGATATAGTCTGGACGTTACGAAATCATCTTATATGAAAAGTGGATTGATAGGGCAATGGCGATTTCTGGTCCACGTGTTCATGGTTTGTTTTGCGCCAAAGAAGGCTGGTTTTGATTACATCGTCTCAAAGATCCAATCAGGGGTGATTGCGATGGTGTATAATAGGAAGTTCAGCTTCTCGCAGTTGTTTTTCTCGGAATTCATCCATCAGATTACTGCTCCTGAAAGAGAAAGATTCCTTCTGTATCCAAGATTTGTGATGATGTTGATAAGGCACTTCTTGCCAAATTTGCCACAATCAGATGACACTTTGAGCGTCAATGTTATGGATAAACGCATATTTGCTGATTGTTCCTCACATCGAGGAAGGTTAGCGGTTCCGGTGGCTCGTCCTTTGTTTGGAGCTTTAGTAGACAGGGAATTTCAAGCCCCAGGTGATGCCAACTGGGCAGGGGTAGTTGATATTCAACAACAACAACAGCAACAGCAACAGCAACAGCAACCGCAACGCCAACAACAGCCACGTGCTAGGCCGCGTGATCCACGACGCCAACAGCAACAACCTGCAAGTCAAATTCAGGCATCCAGGCCTTCAACAAGTGAACCACCACAAGCACAAGAAGCAGGGACTTCAGGTGCAGCCCCCGAATCTGAGCAACTTGCTCAGACCTTGGAGGAAATATGGTCTTCTGGTCCTAATGCAAATGAAGATGTGGCAGCAGCATTAGTAGGTGAGCTGCTTAGTCCGCCTGGAGATGAAGATGATATATTTCGTGATGTTGAGGAATATGTGCCAGAGCAGGCTGATAACATTTTGTCATCATCTGCAACCGAATCAGAAGAGATGGAGGAGTTAGAGGTTGAAGCTCCTGAGTCAGTATCGACTGAACCACCTGTTCAAATTGGAACTTATGGTTCGCGATTGATTATTAATGAAGGTGGTTCTAGGAGACGAGTGGAGAGGGAATTGGAGGAGTCTGATTTCGAAGAAGAAGAAGTTTCTCATCTAGTGACAAGGCAACGGGCCAAACGTCACAGGTTCATGCAAGGATCCTCTTCAGCTTCAGCAGAACAACCTGAAATTCCTCAACCTCAGGACCCTCAAACCACCATTCCACCATCACCACCTCATGATGAACCATATATCCCATCGCCGATCATTCCAACTCCAATTCAATCCATCCCATCAACCTCATCCTCATACGCCGACAATCAAAGGTTTCAGCAGCTAAAAGCTCGAGTTGACTTCCAAAATATCCAGATCTTAGGCCTAACAAAGGCAATCGGTGAGATTCAGACTCATAATGCAAATCTTGACAAGGAGAATGCCGATCTAAAGAAGATTGTGGAAAAAGTTCAGGAAGAGAACTTGGAGCTAAAGACCTTTGTTTGTGATCAGTCTGCTGAGATAAGGTCGATGCGCTCCCTAATTGAGCAGCTAATGAAAAATTTACAGGCTCAGGGGGAGACATCGTGCCGAGATCAGGAAGTGCAGAGAAGAGATGATACTGAAGGCGATGATCCTGGTGCAAATAAAGAGTTTGAGTCTGTAGATTTTCCTGCAGCTCAAGTTACACAAGTTGAGGGGGAGCCTAGTCAAGGCGAAGGAGAAAGAGGTGAGGCCAGTTCATCTAAACAGCCTACAGACTTTGAGATCAGTGAGATGATTGAAGCGCTCATGGATCTCGATGATGATCCACTGGATGTAGGTTTTGATAATGAAGATGAAGAGCTGGAAGAAGGGGAGTTTGTGCCAGGGGAGATAGTGGACTGGCGGTCGGATGATGAAGTACTTGCTGATGAGGATGATGAAGCTGACGAGATAGTTGTACAGCAGAATCCTATCACTGACACTTATATGATAGATGGAGATAGAATTGTGGATGTTGACATAGTGAATGCTGCTTTGAATCCTAAATCATCAACTGAAGAACCAGCAAGAGAGCTAAGTAACGAAGAAAAAAGGAAGCTATGGTTCAGAGCCGAAGAGAAGGAGTTAGCAATTAGGAGATCAATGAAAGTGCCTGGTACAGGGAAGCTATCTGAGCGAATCTTAAGTTGGTTCTTTGACAGAGATCTTCAACTTTTTATAATTAAAAGAAAAGACGGGCTTCAGTACATTAGGCGAACATTGAAATCATTCAACACCCTTCCAAAGATTGAAATCACAGCGCTTGCATGGAAAGATCTGATAAATATTGGTGATGATCCTTATGCGAATGTGATTGAAAGAATAATAAGAAAGGAGGGGAGATCTAGGAAGTTTGAACGGTTGAGTCCAAGGGTCGGAAGAAGAGTCGAGGATAAGTCACGTATAGATCCTCTTACAGGCCGACCTTGGATGAGGATTCAGTACAAACCAGTGAAATGCCTGAGGAAGGTACCTCTGAAGAAAATGCCACAGAATGTTTTGCGAAATCTGAAGTGGTGGTATGCTGACACGGAAACTGGGGAAGCGGTTATGGAAGACTTAGAAGAAAAAGTTATTCTTAGAGTCTATGACCCGCTTCACCTGGTAAACCTATCTAAAGAAGACCTGCAGATTTTGTATAACTGTAAGATTTCCAGTGACGCACATATGGATACTGAAGCTAGTAAGTATGAAAATGTGGTCAAGGTATGCGTTGAAAAAGGTCTGTATGCTGGTAGTGTTTTGAATCAATAATAAACCATGTTCTCAAATCAAATGTGTGAATTATTAGAAGCTATCGTCAAGGGGGAGTCTGTTGGTACATCCCGTGTGACGATAGCAGTCTAAGTTGTCTTACATTGTGATTTAGCATATGTTTGGTATATATATATTATGTATGATTGATGTTTATCAGTGTTTGTATGTTTGAACTTGATGTAATGTATTACAAGAAGTTCAAACATAAAGTACAAAGATAAAATCATTCATAAGGTAATATCATAAGTTTCAAACACTTAGTTGTTGATGTAAAAGGCTAGATTCGAATTATATATGGGTTGACATTCGAATCTGTGATAGATTCGAATGTAACCATAGATTCGAAAATAGGCTAGATTCGAGACTGTCAGATGGACAGATTCGAATGGGCCTTGGGCCAGATTCGAGGTTGGCCCACAACAGACTCGAATCAGGGTCTATAATTAGGGATAGACTCGAATGATTAGTAGACTTTTTGCAGAATTCGTGAGGAATTAAGCAAGAGGCGATCTCGAGTTTATCAGCTAGGTGAGTGCCGTTTCGGAGAGAATTAGTACGTAGGATCGTTCGTGTGTCGTTCGTTCAACGTCTAATAATCTCCGTGTTTCCGTTGGTTGAGAGTTGTCTGTCTAACCGTCAACGAGGATTCCGCACTCGTTAACGGATCCGCGTCTAGATAGATCTTGCAGTCGTAGACCTTACAAAAACCACAATGTAGTATCACTTAGACTGCTATCGTCACACAAGGTGTACCAACATTCCTGTATGGTACAATTGAAGAAGAGGTCAATGTGTGTCAACCCCCTGGATTTGAGGACTATAAGTATCCAGACAGTGTCTTCAAACTAGACAAAGCCCTCTATGGACTCCACCAAGCCCCAAGAGCATGGTATGATTCACTGTCATCATACCTTCTACAAAATGGATTCAAGAGAGGTACTCTGGACAAAACACTGTTCACAAAGTCCATCAAATCTGAAATTTTGCTTGTTCAGATTTATGCTGATGATATCATCTTTGGGTCAACAAATAATAGTCTATGCAAAGAGTTTGAGTCATTAATGCACAAAAAGTTTCAAATGAGTTCAATGGGAGAACTCACCTTCTTTCTAGGATTGCAGGTCAAGCAGAAGCCCACAGGACTTTTTATAAGTCAATTAAAGTATGTTAAAGACATTCTGGAAAAGTTTGGTTACAAAGATATCAAAGTTGCTAGTACTCCAACGGACACTCACAAGCAGCTTGATGCTGACAAAGATGGAGTAGATGTGGACATTCACCTATACAGATCCTTGATAGGTTCACTAATGTACCTCACATCTTCTAGACCTGATATAATATTTGCTGTTTGTGTTTGTGCCAGGTTTCAATGTGCTCCAAAGGACTCACATCTGTTTGCTGTTAAGAGAATTTTTAGATACCTCAAAGGCCAACCACATTTGGGCCTATGGTATCCTAAAGACTCTCCTCTTGAACTAACAGCCTACTCTGACAGTGACTATGGAGGATGCAACATTGAAAGAAAATCCACAACTGGTGGATGTCAATATGTAGGAGCAAGACTGGTCTCTTGGCAGTGCAAAAAGCAAACAACTGTCTCCACCTCATCTACTGAAGCAGAATATGTAGCAGCTGCCAGTTGCTGTTCCCAAGTGATGTGGATTCAGAATCAACTGAGAGACTATGGTATGAACTTTCTATCTACTCCTATTTACATTGACAACTCAAGTGCCATAAGCATCGTACAAAATCTAGTGAAATTTCCCAAAACCAAGCATATAGACATTAGATTTCATTTTATAAGAGATTGTAATGAGAAGAAATTATTCCAAGTTACCAAAATTCATACAGATGATCAGTTAGCTGATCTATTTAAAAAACCATTTGATGTAGGAAGATTCACCTTCCTAGTATCAAATATTGACATGGTTAATATGGATTAATTTGTTTTTCATCATTCTCTCTTATTTTATGAAGAATATATTTATTTCATATGCTTGATTAAGGGGGAGACACTGTATTATCATAATATGCTTAATTTTCAACTAACAGCTTGAGTCTTTTCTCAAGCTGCTAGTTCATTTCCCTCGGTCTGTTAATTGTTTTCACTTGATCTGTCAAAGTGGGGATTTGATATTTTCGAAATCTCCAAACCTTTAAAGGTCACAGTTTCGTTCAATTGTAACTACCAATTGCAAAAATATCTTCCACGATATTTTCCACACCTTCTCTCTGAGCGATTCACACACACATCTCTCAAACCCTAAATCACCGTTTGATCATCAATGGAGTTTGTCAAAGAACACAACTGTCTTCCTTATTCACTTAAACACACTGACCTTCAACCATTCCACGACAATGATGGACTTCCTTCGAAGTTCCCATCTCCATCATGCCCTCACTATAAATCCCAAAATTTATATATCTCATATAGAGTAGTTTTGTTAATATGCCTCTGTCAAAACCATCAACGAAGTCACCTCTTTGACATCCAAAATCGATGGCAAACCTATTTCTGTTACTAAGGAAACCATCCGCCAACACTTGCATCTTCAAGATGCCGCAGGTATTTATGATCTATCCCTTACTGCCTTACATGAAGGCCTTTTTGCAATAGGGTATAGGGGCCCTACTGATTCTTTCACTTTCTTTAAAGCACATTTTGCCCCTAAGTGGAAATACCTTGTGCATGTTATACAACAGTGCATAAGCCCTAAAAGAACTGGTTGGTCAGAATTTTCTTCAAACATAGCCACTGCCTTAGTGTGTTTATCAACGGGCCAACAGTTCAGTTTTTCAAACACGATTTTTCTGGGGATGTTAAGGCATCATGACCTAAAGAATGGGAAATCTTTGATGTATCCATGATTTTTGGCTGAAATAATTGCAAGAACTTGCAATAATTTCAATGTACATAAAAGGATACATGTTTCCCATAGGCACTCTTTACCATCAATAAAAAGACTATTAAAACCAAGTGCCAATTTTTTGAATGTAGATGCCTCATTGCCTTCTGCAATGTTGGGCATCAATCCAATAAACAGAGGAGACGGTCCTGAGCAGGCTCAACCATCCATCACTGCTTCACCCCCAGGACCCCAACCCACTCCTCCTGATACAAATATTCCATCTGCTCCTTCTATCAAACCCACATCCCCACTCATACAATACAAAAGACAAAGGCTTTCAGGAGCTCCTTCCTGCTCAGCGCTAATACCAGAGCCAAAGATCCCTGTGCAGGAGCACACTTCTGCAAAGAATACCCAAAGGGAACCCACTGAGGACACTCCCACCCTCAATTTGGAGGTGGTTATCCCATCAGAGGATGTCCATATGGGGTTTGTGGCTGACACTACTGATGTCTCTGCACAAGAGGCACAGGCCAGTGTCAACACCACTAAGACCACAGCCATGGCAAAAGAGGGTGTGCAAGCACCTTCTGGAAGTCCCCAGTACCAAGAATAGAGGGGCCCAGATGTTTCTACCTCTGGAATTCATGCCAGTGATGGATCACAAGTACCACTATCCTTTGATGATCTTCAGGCTAGTCTGCAACTTATGATATTAACGGATCCTCAGCTGAAACCTGTTGTAGCCGTATTGGAACATTACCAGTCCCTTATTGCTACACAGGGGGCACAAATTATAGCACTACAGCAGACAATAGCAGCTCAACATCAAAGAATGGATTATTTTCATCAAGGGTTCACCCTCTGTGGAAATAAGATCATTCAACTTGAGAAGATGGTTCGAACCCTAATGGCAAAGGTTGTAGGTCCTCCTGGCAAAACGAATGCATCCAAAAAGGGGGAGAATCAGGAGATCCCTATTTTAGTCCAAACAGCTTCAACCCCTGCTCCAACAGTCCCAGATTCTAGGCTAACAGTCCCAACAGCTACTCAAGCTGTTAGCCAAGAAACTCAAGCTGCCCCTATCAGAACAACTGGGGTTGTTATCAGAGAAGGAAATCACGCTAGTACAGTCTAATCCACAACATCTGCTTCCAGAGATAAGGGCAAATGCATACTAATTGAAGCTCCAAAGTTTAAATTCTCCTCTAAAGAAGCTCAGGTTGCTCATGATGCTGAATTTGCAAGAAAGTTAGCAGAGGAACAGGATGATCTCTTAGACCAGCAAGCTCATGCTCCAATGAAAGATGATGAAACCTCAGGTGATTACCTAAGAGGGTTTGTGGTCAAGCAGAATCAGAAGAAAAAGAAAATGCCAACAGGGCATTCAAAGGCAGAGCACAGAAAATTTTTGACCAACTTCTCTTCATCAGTTGGAATTCCTAGAATAATGGCTCAGTCATGGCCAACAGAAAAGCTGCAAGACATACATGACAAAAAGATGGAAAAACAAAAGGCAGCCGAAGTCTCCCAACAAGTCCAAAGCCAGCAAGAACCAGCTCAAGCTGGTGTTAGTGATCCTCGTCCTCCTATTCAAGTTGTTGCAAATGATCCTCAATCTGAATCAATTCAACAAGCAATGCTTGATCAGGTGAAAAGAGTGCTATTTGAACATCAGTTGCAGAAGGTGATGGAAATTGAAAAGACCCTCGATCAGCATGACTTCTCCAAGCCTCCTATTACATACTGGTATGCTAAATCAATGGATGACATTGATTTAAAATATCATTTTGTAGTCAAAAGAGAAGCTGGTCCTGAGGAAGAATACAAGAGCATAGTTCACCTTGTACAGAAGATGACCAGAGAAGAGCTGACTCAAATGAATCGTATAGGAATCGTTAGTCAGTCTATGTCTCCACTTCTTTGGGTTAAGCAGATTGTAAAGGAACTTAAAAGCATTTTTGACCCAGAATCTATCAGAAGTGATATAGAAGCTGCCAAGGATATGAAGATTGTACATGTTGATCTATATGGGAAATCAAAGACATATATACTCAAATTTGCAAATGGATTCAACATGGTCTTCAATTTTGAATTCTTTAATCTTCCAAGAGCATGGTTACTGCAAATGAGCTCAGTGAAGATATAATGTGATAACAAAGAGATTAAAAGAGAATTTTTAAAGGCAATTAAGCAGAAACTTTCACAACTGTAAGTTTTTGGATGCCTTAGTTTGTAGATAACAGTTTTACTTTGTTTTATTTCCTTATTTGTACAAAAACTTAAAGTCTTGTGTAAAGAATTTAAGTTAGGGGGAGATTGTTGGGAAATATTATAAGTATGTCAAGCTGTTAGTTAGATTTCTCAAACTGTTAGTAGATTCTATGTGTAATTACAAAGTTCAAGCTGTTAGTTGAGAAAGTTCGAGCTGCTAGTTAAAAAGTTCAAGCTGCCAGTGTTCAAGTTCAAGCTGCTCAACAAATAGACTTCAAGCTGCTCAACAGATCAATAAACAGAAAGTGCTGAAATTTAGGAAAAGATTTATATTCGAAGATTCAAGCATATCTACTACCAGAGAAATCAGAGTTTCTCAAGGAAACAAATCAGAAGGCTTTATAAATAGATAGAATAGGTTTTCTATTGTATATCTGCAGTTACATGTTTTGATTCAGTTGTAATTGCTTCTGATTATGTTTTTATAAGCCTCTAAGGTTCTAAAACCCTAGGAACAGTCTGTGTTATTCGTGTAATCAAACAGATTGAGGTGATTGTAATGATTGAGTTTGGCAATACAAAAGATTTGATTTTTATTGTATTTATGTGTTATTTGTTTCGAGAGCTTTTCTTAAAACAGTTAAGTGTTATTCCGCAAACTTCTTAATTTGACTTTGATTCAATACAAGGTTATTGGTTTTATACTCTGGTTGATTCAAACCAGTTAATCTTAGGTAGTGATTTTGATCCTGATAGTACAAGACCTGAGCATCGACCCCTGACTGACCAAACTCAAGATTGTGGACAGAAAGTTAGTTGTGGCGTGACTAATGGAGTGGTCACGTCGTGAAAACTATCAACACCAAATTCCTGCTCTTCTTTTCGCACTGATCTCCCTAAACTCCCCCAAAACTCAATAAATGATTATGGAACTTTAAATAGACTATACCAACCATATTTTAACAAATTTAGGTCACTTTTATACTGCTAAACACCTTGAAATTCTTACATAACACATTTTGGTCTCGATGCTTTATATGAACTCCAATAGAGTTCATCAATGGGTTAAAACCCAATACATTGCACCAATTGATCATCCATTCAATACCAAACAACTAGATTTCGATGTATAACACTATTAGGTCATTTATAACCCATTTAAAAATATGAAAACCACAAGATCCAACCCAAAGATACTTAGAAACTCATTATGGCATTTCACCGAACACTTGTTGTGCGGTTTAGACTTAAAACGCCTAGTTGAGCTTTCTTTTTTGTACTTTATCCTGACCAATACTTGTAATCATTAATATAATATATATGAACACTATTGAGCTCATCTTGAGATTTTGAAACATGTCAAATGCAAGCGTTCGATCTACAACTCTGTTTGAGCCCTAAT
This sequence comes from Centrapalus pauciflorus, assembly GCA_020465985.1. Classification (NCBI taxonomy): domain Eukaryota; kingdom Viridiplantae; phylum Streptophyta; class Magnoliopsida; order Asterales; family Asteraceae; genus Centrapalus; species Centrapalus pauciflorus. The sequence goes on along the minus strand of JAANYP010004536.1, from coordinate 57,235 downwards.
TGAGTTTCTAACTCAATCCAACCAAATCAACCAATATGGATACATATAATGACTACATTTTGATCAACTAACACACAACAACCACATATCTTAAAGTTGGAGCCCATTCCATGTATTTGTCACAAACGTATTTTGGTTTGGTTGTCTTCCATCATGAAGAACACAAAGAAAAGAAAGAACGAGAAGTTACGATAATGTAATATACCTCAGAATAACTGAATCACCCAAAACGAAACTCCAACCTTTGAATGTTGATTACTCATCCAAAACCCTAGCCATTTACCACATTTTCCTCTTCTCTCTATCTTCATTTTTGAGAAACACACACACAAATGTGTGTGTGCGTTATATGGTTTATAATAAGAGAGAGAGGGGGTTGGCATCTTGACACCTACACCCCTCCAACTACACTCTCTCAACATAACCTTTAATTACATTTTTGTTATATTATCTAGATTGCCATTATTTGCATTTTACTAATCATTTTACATAGGTTCCCATATTGTCACTCCTACTTTTATAATAATAATAATTTCCCATTAATAATAATTATTTCTTAGTTATTATTCCCAAACATTATTAGAGGACTTATTTATCTCTTATATACTTAGGGTGTTAGAATTATTTCTCCTTAAAAAGATTACGTCATTGGAATCCTAAGACTCAATACAACACAAGGTGTTTTAAAGGCTATGTGACATTAGATCTCATAGGTTGTTTCTACTCTTTGCTCCAATATACGCGCTCAAAGTACAAGTAGATATCGTCATACACGAATGACATCACCTTATAGAAGTTTACAACTCAGTCTTCACCAACAACACAATTCACATTGCTTCACAACATACATTTCCTAATCAAATGACACAATTTTGATCGCAATAAGCGACATAACCTCCTATAGTAGTTCCATTGTCACGTACCACACTCACTTAACCTAATATCCATCGGATTACCGACGTGTAAGCAATTATTACTTGGGTATACCAAGTAAACGACATTCAATTAAAGTGCTCAATTTAAACTTAGAGGTAGTCCATAATATTATGCTTAGTTTAGACTTAGAGGTAGTCCACAATATTAGGATCAATTTAGACATAGAGCTAGTCATATCCTAGTCACAAAATTAGGGTGAAATTACCAAATATTCAGTTGGTTTGGATAAGTTGCCTCTTCTTACTAAATTAAGTAGGTATACTCCCATTAATAATTTTGGAGTGCACACAATGTACTATATTTATCTCTAAAAGACTTATACATGTTGTTTATTCGACCACATGTATTGGCAAAACTATTGCCACAAAGATCACAACCATCACTGTTTTAACCTCGTTCTTAGTTATTTGACTAATCTTGGAGGTACAAATCTTCCACTTGCTACGTTGCGCTAGCGTAACTCCTAAATTTTACCATGGACTTTACTATCAATAATCAAATTCCACTTTTTCAAACATGATATCAGTTTCATTGGGAACAATCTTCCAAGGAATTGCCATTCCAATTTAGCATAATCTAAGGCTACTCATAGTAACTAACATTCTTACAAGGAAAGTTCACATACTAAAATTCATTTGGGAATTGGCTTACCATCACGGTGGTAGTCAAAGTGTCATAGGTGAACTTGATTTCTCATTCCTACTCAATATTAGTTATTTATTCCTAGCCTTAAAATCCAACATTTCTATAAAGTCGGAGTGTTATCACCACCGATAGACTAGACTTCAAGTCTATTATCACACAATTCACATCTTACTATCACAGGATTAATATTGGATCCCTAATAAGGCCAATAACTTACATATGCATTCCTAGCCTATCAAAAACAATTTGTCAGGGAAAATCAAACAGAATGTTATAACTAAGAAGATGTCTCAAGGAAACGTACATGAGATTATACTTGTAAGACTATGCTTCCGCTAAGGGAACTCAGAATGCTTGGTTGTAGCTCCAGCTCGTCACAAGTAGCCTTCCATTGATGGGCCATCCCGAATCATTTGGCCCACATGACCACATTTCTGACAAACTAAAAATCGCATTGAACATCTAGGTCAAATATGTCCCCAGTCTCTCTATATTCATGACACACCAGGGTGTCATTAGCATACTCATCCCTTTGAAACTTCATAAATTTCAAACATCGACGTTGAGATTTAGATCTCAAAGATTAGGGCTGAAAAACAATGTCTCAGTGAAGAGTAAGTATGAGATTGCGAATAAGAATCAACCTCCCTTGGGTAAACCACACGTAGTGGTCTAACTATTTCATTAACGGATTCTAATACTTCCTTGAGTATTGTTCGGTAGTCTCCCATTAACTAAATTACCAATTCCGCAGTCCATGTCCACAATTTCTAGCCAATTAAATGATCACGATGAGTGACCCAATTTACAATATGGAACTATAATGCATATATATCAAACATTCTTATCCACATAAATGATTACCGATGAGGCCGTCAATCATGTGTTACCACATTTCATTCTAAGTTATTCATGTTGATAGCCATTTATACATACAATATCAGATGCATGTTAATTAGCATGTTATTATGCTTGACCACATAACATGTTATCACACAAAGGCATAAACAACATTTAACATGTAATAATTTTTCTATATTAGTTCAAGAACTCACAGTGCTTAAGATGAAAGGATTCCAAAGTCTTCAACCAAGGCACAATAGACCAAAGAGAGCCAATACTTCAGTTCAAGTCCCTTACAACTCGATTCACTTATATAAGTAAACATACAACACACACGTAAGCTTAGATGTATTAAGTACGTACATATATATTGGTTATGGGTATCAGATCATCAAATCAAAGACACTAAGTTCACATAGGACCATCAGAGTTCTTAGATTTATCAATGAACCATAAACCCTTTAAACAATTCCATTAGACATGGATTGCAAGTATAAGATCTGAGCATCGACCCTCCGACCGACAAAACTCAAGATTGTGGACATAAAGTTGGTTACGGTGTGACCAAAGGAGTCGTGACCACTATTAGCAACAAATTCCCGCTCTTCTTTTCAGCACTAATCTCCCTATACTCCCCGGAAACTTAATAAATGATTATGGAAGTTTAAATAAACCTTACCAACCATATTTTTAACATATTGAGGTTGCTTTTATACTTCTAAATACCTTGAAATCCTTACATAACACATTTTGATCTGAATGATTCATATGAACTCCATTTGAATTCATCAATGGGTTAAAACCCAATACATTGCACCAATTGATCATCCATTCAATACCAAACATTTAGATATCGTTGTATAACACTCTTGGGTCATTTATAACCTATTTAAAATTACAAAAACAATAAGATTCAACCCAAATATACTTACAAACTCATTATGGAATTTCACTAAACACACGGTGTGCGGTTTAGACTTAGCTCATCTTTAGATGCTGAAACATGTCAAACGCAAGCATCGGATCTACGATTAAATTTGAGCCCTAATTGAGTTTTTAACTCAATCCAACCAAATTAACCAACATGGGTTACATATAATGACTTCATTTTCATCAAGTAACATACTACGACAATATATATTAAAGTTGGAGCCCTTTCCATGTATTTGTCACAAACGCATTTGGGTTTGGTGTTCTTCCATAATGAAGAACACAAAGAAGAGAAAGAAAGTGAAGTTAGGATAATGTAATATACCTCTAAATAGCTTAATAACCCAAATGCAAAGTGTGTGTGTGTTATACGGTTTTTAACAAGAAGGGGGGGGGGGGGGGTTTGGCATCTTGACACCTACACCCCTCCAACTACATTCTCTTATTCATGTTTTACCCCTCAACGTAACCTTTATTTTCAATTTTGTTATATAATCTAGATTTTCATTATCATTTAACTAATTATTTTACATAACTTCCCAAATTTTCACTACTTTTTTTGTAATAATAATATTTTCCCATTAATTATAATTATTTCATTGTTATTCTTCCAATACATTGTAGAAGACTTAATTACCTCTTATTTATTTAGGGTCTTACAATCATTTCTCCGTTAAAAGATTTTGTCCTCGGAATCCTACTACTCAATCCAACACAAGGTGTTTTAAAGACTGTGTCTCATTACACCTCATAGGTCGTTTCTACTATTTTCTCCAATATACGCACTTAATGAACAAATAGAGTTCGTCATACATGAATGACACCACCTTATAGAAGTTTACAACTCAGTCTTCACCAACGACACAATTCACGCTGCTTCATAACATACTTTTTCGAATCGAACGACACAATTGTGGTCGCAATGAGCGACATAACCACCTATAGTAGTTCCATTGTCACTTACCACACTCACTTAACCTAAATCGGATTACCAACGTGCAAGCAATTATTACTTGGGTATACCAAGTAAATGACATTCAATTAAAATGCTTAATTTACACTTAGAGGTAGTCCACAATATTATGCTCAATTTAGACTTAGAGCTAGTCATACCGTACTCACAAAATATGGGTTAAATTACCAACTAATATCAGTTGGTTGGACAAGTTGACTCTTCTTACGAATTTAAGCAGGTATACTTTCATTCATCGTTTTGGAGTGCCCACAATGTACTATATTTATCTACAAAAGAGTGACACATGTCATTTATTCGACCACATTTATTGGCAAAACCATTGCCACTAAGCTCAAGACCATTACTAGTTTAACCTCGTTCATAGTTATTTGACTAATCTTGGAGGTACAAATCGTCCACTTCCCACGTTGCGCTAACATAACTCCTAAAATTTTACCATGGACTTTACTACGAATAATCAAATTCCACTTTTGTCAAACACAATGTTAGTTCCATTGGGGCCAATCTTACAAGGCATTTCCATTCTTCTTTGTTATAATCTAATGCAACTCATACTAACTAATGTTGTACAAGGAACGTTTACATGCTAAAGCTCATTTGGGATTTGGGTTTCCTTAAGGGTGGCAGTCAAAGTGTCATACATGTACCCGAAGTATCATTCTTACTATATATTACTTATTATGCTTACTAGCCTTAAAATCCAACGTTTCGATAAAGTCGGAGTGTTATCACCACCGATAGACTAGACTTAATGTCTATTATCACATATTTCCTATTTTACTCTCACACGATTAATATTGGATCTCTTATTAAGTCATCAACATAGACATGCATTCCTACCCTATCAAAGAAAATTGTTAGTGAAAATCAAATAGAATGTTATAACTAAGAAGATGTCACAAGGAAATGAACCTGAGATTATACTTGTAAGACTATGCTTTCGCTAAGGGCTGTAGCTTCAGCCTCGTCACATGACCACATTTCTGACAAAGTAAATTTCACATTGAATATATAGGTCGAATATGTCCAGTCTCTCCACATTCATAACACACAAGAGCGACATTAGTGTACTCGTCCCTATGAAACTTCATACACTTAGAACATCGATTAGGGATGAAAACAATGTCTAAGTGAAGAGTAAGTATGAGAGTGGGATTAAGAATCAACCTCCCTCGGGTAAACCACACATAGCGATCTAACTAATTCATTAACGGATTTCAATACTAACTCGAGTATTGTTCGGTAGTCTCCCATAAATTAAATCATCGATTAAGCAGAAAATTACATAGAATTAAATGACAAGTACACTAAAATAAAATAATTACATATTATTACAAAATAACCTGTAGGATTGAAATAATAAATCTTTCATTCTCCCCCTTTTCAATATTTGTGGGGAGTCGAAGACTCAATCAGTTTTAGCCCTTAACTCCATCAAACCTTCTAATTACTTGACGCATGTGTAAACGAATGTTGATAAGTTCAATGGCTTCTCGGATAATAAACCCTTCCTCTGGCCGCATTCTTAGCTCACCGTTTTCTTTTAAATCATCCTCTCTGAGGCGTTCATTCAACTTTTCTCGAATTAAGCGCAGCGTGCCATTGTAGTAGTCACGATCTCCTTGAATCTCACGAATGTCTTTTCATTTTTTGCATTCAGATACACTACACCATGCTCAGGTTTCAAAATTACTCTATAGATAGGCTGATGATCGATCATCGGTAAGCTTTGATTGGGTGGAGTCAATCCAACTCTTACAAATTTATTCTCAATTGCCATCAAGAAGTCCTTGATGCACATCACTATCGATTGTCTATTCATGAAACTAACAAGTGCGCACACAGCATTTTCAATCGGCTTTGACACTTTCTTGACTCTGGACAGCTTGTCGTGTATGATCTCTGTATCATCAAAGGTCATAAAGTCTAGGTCCAGCTCGTCAACTTCGTGTTGTGTTCCATCTTCTCTGATGAAACAGATGGACGACGTGTAATTTCGAGCTCTTTTGTATGACGTTACGTTCAGGACCATTTTGACTTTAGACTTGGACCACACCAGCTCTTTGTTTCTGAACTCTCTTAACATCTTATGATTATACTCTGCTTGCTCCCCCTTGGAACGATCATGAATTTCCATGAGGAGCCTTAGGCTGTAATTGCCTGGGCTCTTCATGAAGACAACTCGGAATTGATATTCGAGGAAAGGTTAGCAATGGTCATCAAATGAAATCTTTGAGAGGTAAGACTTTAATGCCCTGGTGTGGCCACGATGTACTTCAGCGTGGTTGATGTGAAGTCTATGATAGACTTGCTAGTGATGAGTGTCAACCATATGTTGTTTCTCTTGTGGAGGTAGTCCACACACGTTTCCTCTCGAGAACCAGTACACCCAGCTGGTTTCTGATTCTTTATATGTTGCTTCAGGCTTGGGTACACTAGTTTGGAAATATTCTACTACTGTTGTGGTTTTGATTTGTGTGGTAGTAGGTTCTTAGACTTGAGGGAGTGGAAGGATCAATAATTGAATTTTTAGGGAAATGAGGTTAGGGATCGGTTAGGAAGTGGTAAGAGCAGATATTGTACGAGGGTTGAGGTTATTTAAGGTCCTGTTTCCAGGCTCTGGCTTTGTTGGCCCGTTTATGAAATTGAAGGATGTAACAACCTAGTCTTAACCGAACGTTTAATTTCTGAGTTTGAGCTAATAATGTAATATAATTACATTATTTATTTTGTAATTTAATTAAGTAAATTAAGTTAAAATATATGTTATTAATGATAAAATAAAGATGATATCTTTATTTAATGAAAACAAATATAGAGGGACCAAAAGTGACAAACTCCAAAAGTTAAGGAATAACAACCTAATCAGTTTTAATTCTCATTTATCACAATTTAAAAATCAAACAAATTTCCTCTCCTTCTCTCTCATAAAGCTACGACTTTCTTCATCTTATCATCAAGAAACCATAAATTATGCAATTAATTGAAGATATATCAAAGAAGAAGTTACAAACAAGAATTAAACAACAAGCATCTACAAGTTTTCAAGGTAAGAATTACTTAAATTTCGAATTTTTATGAGTTTATGTTCGGTTTTATGAAAACCGAAATGACGAATTCGATACCTGATGTGGTCACCGGTACGTTCTTGCTAAATTCGATACCTCTTCGTGTACTATTTGACTCCGGTGCAAGTCATTCATACATATCGACTGCTTTTGCTCAAAGATTGTCTATGTTTCCTTCAAAAGATCCTATTATACTCGATATAGAGACGGCCAGTAACAATTACGTTATGGCTGATTCCGTTTACCAAAATTGCACTCTGCTCGTTAATAACATAGTGTTCAACCTCGATCTTATCCTGTAAGGTCTTGCAACTACTGATCTATCTAGACGCGACACACACCAGCGAGTGCGGAATCCTCGTTAGCGGCTTGACGGATATATCACACTCACGGAACACGGAGACTACCACGACGTTGTACGAACGACTACGAATGAACCTAAGCAATGATTCTCTCCGAAAACACGAACAGATTGCTGATAAACTCGAGATCGCCTTTTGCTAATTACCCACGGAATTCTGCAAAAGTCTTCTCCGATTTCGACTTCCACCAAAATCGATCTCCCTTCACGGTCTTCGATCAAAGTCCAAAAGTCACATAATTAATCGAATTAACCCTTAATTATACTGACAGATTCGAGTTTTAGTGTAGGACAAATTCGAATCCGGCCCAAGGCCCATTCGAATTTGTCCTCAAAACACCTCATTCGAATTTGTCCTCAACCACTTCAAATTTACCTTAAATTCAAACTTCATTTAAATTCGAACTTATCTTGTCAATAACAAAACTAGACTGATGTCGTCACACTGGATGTACCAACAGACTCCCCCTTGACGATAGCTTCTAGTTGTTGTTCATTGATCTTGATAGACTATCTGATTCAGTGACCAGGAATACCGAAATCACATTTTCTTCTTGTTATCCATGACTGACTTCTCAGATTCGCTACCCTCATTGGTTCGAAGTCGAACTTCATTTCATCTTCTTTCAGCTCTGACAATGCTCCGATCAGACATTATCTTCAGTTACTTTAGTCGCCTCTGAATCCTTGTCTTTTTCTTTGTCAGCAAATATGAACACCAACTCCCCTTGAGGTTCAGCAAGCTGAGCAAATTGTTGTCTTGAAAGATCTGCTAGCTCACTATTCGGGCTATCTTCTTTGACTTGCCAGCTCACTACTCAGACCATCTTCTCTTCATTCGGGCCTCTCTACTATTTCTCCCCATGAGATGGACAATCTTTCAACAAGTCCTCCAGTATAACCTCCAGATTGGCAATTTGCTGCTACTGATCAGTCTCTGTCTGATCCAACTGGGCATTACAACGTTGAAGTTCACGAATCACCTTCGAGAGTTGAAGAGTCTGTAAATCTGTAAATACTCCAAATCTAACACTGTATAGACTTAATCAACACATGAAACAAGTCAAAATTTTCAACACATGTTAGAAGGACATTTAAGCCATTATTTAACAATAAAAATGCAATGAAACTCTCCTTACTTACATTCTTTGAAGGTTTAGAACGTAAACCAAACACTAGAATTAAGTTCGAGAGAAACAGTCATTATCTTCATTAAATAGACACAACATCGTAAGTTTTGAAAAACTTTGAACAATTTTCAACTTTCTCAACACTTAAGTGAAAATTATGAAAATACTTGAATAAAATTCAACTTTTTTTTTTCAACTTTTTCGTGTAACGGAATATTGCAAACTTTGTAGAAACAATCACACTAAGCAACAGATTTTCACGCAATATTTGTTTATTCAACCAAAAATGCATCCTAGTAACTTTGACCTTTATCCTACTTAAAATAAAATAAAATAAAATAAAATTTTCAACAAAAATTAAACTTAAACTAATGTACTATACTTTTAAATTTACAATCTATAGTTAATACTAACAGAATATTTTTGACGAGAAAGTCAAAGACTGGTTCAATAAGATAGCGGTGTCAGATACGCACTTTTAGTATTACACTCTCACACTTAGAAATTTTTGATTCCTTGATTGTTTGTCGTGACACACATTTTCCCTTTAAACATGTTATATTTTGGAATATCCCTTGGCCTTTTTATTTATCAAGAAATTACCTTACGTGACTCATACTTAGACATACTTTTATGATCAAGGCATACACACAATGATTATAACTTTTCGGTATTGCAAATTTTCTTTAAAAGGCAAACGTTGGACACAGGTCTGTATTTACATACAACAAAGTGTCTTAATTTGTCTTAAGGTTTATTTTTTTAAAGCTAGCAAGACAGCGGTGACAGGTCTGTACCGACGTACAACAAAGCGACTTATCTTGCTAACTCGAGTCAAACCAGAGGCAACAGATCTGTACTTACGTACAACAATGTTACTTGTTTTCACTCTTAAGTCAGTATGATTTTTCTATTCTTTCCATTTATTTAAGATGTATTTGATGTTGCTATACATCCCCAGAAAGTTTGCATACCTCATTTAGAATCAATGTCTGTATGTCTCTAACATAAAAATTAAGACCAATTGGTCATACATCTAAGTTAGTGACACGTCTGACTTTTTCTTGAATATTTTATTAGCCTTGAGACTCCCTATATGTATTATGTCTACCAACATATCAAACTGGATAATGTATAACACTTAGAATTTTAGGTGCATTATGTGTGAAAGCTAAACAGTTAGAGATTGTATCAACGGTGCTAAATTTCGTCACTTTGAACCTGTATCTAAGACTTAACTCAATTTTCTAATATTATTTTTTTTTTATCTTTTTATGGTTTTCTCTATCTTTTTTTTTCATAAATAAGAATAATGCGAATAAAATAACCTACTAACTTACTATAAACGGAAAGATATTCTACTTAGCTACTAAACTTACTATAAAAAGAAAGAAACATTTACTGCTATAAAAAGAAATAACTTCTATTAAGGTCAAGCTACTCTGGATTACGCATTCCGTTTAGTCGAACAAACAATTCAAAGCGTGACAGATCAAAAGCTTCATAGGATAAATTAGCATTGTTATCTCAATTACTTCACTTTACCCTTTACCAGTAAAACTTCTCCAGTTGGTCTAAGGACCCAATCAGCCTGCCTGCTGTTTCGTCCTTTGTACCCCTGTCCTGTGTCGAGAGCAACCACTATCCATAAACCATTGGTTATTAGGACCTATAGTTAACTCCTGCACACTAAAACAAGAAAAGTCAGTTATCACAGGGAACCCAAGCCATGACTGACTTGGTAATCCCATCCTCATCCACAAACTTGAACTCTTTCAAAGACCCATCTCTCCTTTCAGGTGACTTGGGTTTTTGATTGCGAGCTTGTTGTGGAGTTGAATGATTAACATCCAATCACGACCTTTGGATTGGTCTTTGTGGTTCAGCACTTGAATAATTTCTGTTATAGTACATCTCAGTTTGATAGTTCTGGGCTCTACTTGGTGTCTTATGTCTATTAGGAGAATTGTACCTAACTAGAGTGTGACTCCTCTTAGGTGAGTTATTCCTAATGACGGATTGGGGGCCAGACTTTGATTTACTAGGGAATCTATTCGGTGAATTAGTCCTAAGTCCATCATTTTGTCTGAGAGACACCGGTGGTTGTTTATCACCTACTCGTGATGTCACATTCGAGTTCTTCTCTGAAGTTTGAGAACTACTCGTGCTTGCATTACTAGGTATTGTTGTCAAGGTTTGTTGTTCTTGTTTCCCTATGTATAATGAAGACTCGGACTTATTGTAGGGACAACCTGAAGCAACATGTCCTTTCTCATGACACTTAAAGCAAGACATCTTGTCAATAGATTTCTTATAGGCACTCTTTGACCTAGGTGTCTTACTAATGTCTTGATTGTTTGTATCAACAGCTTGGTTTAACTCCCCTTTGTTATCATTACTTACAACATTTTCCTCTTCTAGTTTTGGCTTACAACTAGACTGAACACACTGTATCGTTTTGTTGGTACACCCTGTGTGACGATAGCAGTCTAAGTGATCTAACATGTTGGTTTAAGTAATATTCAAAGTATTGAGTTTTAACGAGTGTTGGATATATATGTTTATATGTTTATATATGTTTGACAGTTATTGATTGTATGTTTGAACTTGATGTAACGTATTACAAGAAGTTCAAACATAAAGTTCAAAGATAAATTCAAGCATAAGCTAAAAACATAAGTTTCAATACTAAGTTAAATATGTGAAAGAGTAAATTCGAATACCCTAAGGACTAGGATTCGAATCTAGATCAGATTCGAATGAGTCTCTTAGGCAGATTCGAATGTACATACTTAGGCAGATTCGAGAGTGTCAAAGGGACAAACTCGAATGGGCCTTGGGCCTGATTCGAGTTTGGCCCATGACAAACTCGAATTAGCCTCTATAATTAGAGATAGACTCAAATGATTAGGGGACTTTTGCAGAATTCGTGAGGGATTAAGCAAATAGGCGATCTCGAGTTTATCAGCTAATTGAGTGTTCTTTCGGAGAGAATCTTCTAGTAGGTGCGTTCTTGTTAGTTCGTACAGCTCGTTGATAGTCTCCGTGTTCCTAGTGAGAGTTGTTTCCGTCAACCAGTTAACGAGGAATCCGCACTCGTTGACGGTCTCGCGTCTAGATAGGTCCGTGTTGTGTAGACCTTACAAGTGGTATCAGAGCCTACGGGGTGTTCTTAGTGTTCTTCGTGTTCATAAAGATACATCCTAGGTTTCTTGACGCTTTTGGACGGTTATCTCTCAAGTTTTCGTGTTTTTCATGATTTTCGAGCTTATCAAATTGGGATACGGGAAATACTTTGGTGTTTTTCACGTTTTTGATAGAAATCAATATTTTTCTTTGTAAAAATATTGATTTAATCTGAAAAACGTTAAAAAAATCCAGGTATTAGCCGTTTTTCGAGTTTGCGGCGCTCGAATCTGTTAGGAGTAATTAGGGTTTTACTTAGTCTCGAGTCTAGCCAAAATCCGCTCCATTCGAGTTTGTTTAAGAGATAATTCGAGTTTATTTGATTCGAGTTTGCTTCGAGTTTAGACTATATTCGAACAGGGTGCTTCGAATCTACTAAGTATTCGAATTTGTCTTGACCTTCGAGTTTGGAGACTTTCGAATCTGTCATCAAGTTCGAATTTAATTAAATTTCAAAACTTAATCGAATTTAATCCCAAATAGATTTAAACTTAATTGTATTCGAATCTACCTAGATTCGAAAGAATTAACTTAAATTAGTTTCGAATTAAATTTTAAAGTTACAACTCAATTACTTTTGAAACAATGTCAAGTCTTCAAAAGTTTCTAGAAATGGATCATGAGGTCGGGAAAGCTAATACTCCGCCTAAGCTGATGAAACTTGAAGCCTTTATTGGTGGAAAGATCGGTTTGCCGATTTTGTGTGTTTCAACGACATGCGAATGTGGGTATGTATTGACGAAGGATACATTCCACCTATCTCTGAAGTTGAAGGCCGTTAAAGAGTCTTATCATACCAAATGATGAAGGAGGATGATGAGAAACTATAAGAAGCCGAGAACAAAGCTTTCTCGATTATTCGAATGGCTTTGCCTCAGGATATACTACACACATTCCGCAATCAAAAGAAATCTAAGGAGCTTTGGGAGTCGCTGGAAAAGAGGTGTGAGGGTAATCCGAGGGTTCGGAGAATGCGTATGGAATTGTTGCAACAACAGTTTGCTATTTTCAAGGCTTTGAAAGATGAACAGCTGGATGACACCATCACCCGCTTTTATCATCTGCTAACAGAGCTTGAGAGTCATGGCATTGAGTATAATGACACAGAGAAGAACAATAAGCTTCTTGATGCCTTACCAGCCAAATGGGCGATGTACGTGGCTATGATCAAGCTTGATGAAGATAAGTATTATACTCAATCGTTGGAAGATGTAGTGGGAACGCTGCGGGCTTATCGTTTTGAGCTACTGAAGACCGAAACTGATTATGAACAAGTCCAAAATCCAGCCATGTATTTTAGAAAATCAACAAAACCTTCAGCGGCACCTGATATGAAGACTGCTACAGCGTTTTTCACCGGAGAAACGTCGTCACCAGCAGAGACAGATGACACACTGAATAGAGCATTCTTAGGGTTGGGAAGATCGGAAGAACAACAACCTCAGGCAACACCTGCATCAACTTCTCAAGGATACTCCAAGATGCCCATGAGCGCTAAGTCGGCCGAAGAACATTTGAATCTATTGGCATCATTTGTGGCCGCATATGGAAACTGCGTTCAGGGGAAAATAAACGATCCTGCTCTCTGGGATGAAGACTACGATCAGGTAGACACTGACGACCTGAGGAGATGGATCTTAAATGGCAACTGGCCATGGTAACCCAACGGGTTAAGCGATTCATCAAACGGACTGGAAGAAATCTGAACATAAATAATAAGGGGATTGGCTTTGATAAGTCCAAGGTCAAATGCTACAATTGTCAAGGTCTGGGTCACTTCGCAAGAGAATTTCAGAGACCAAAGGTAGATACTTACCAAGGGCAAAATCAGCATCATGGACAGTTTCCGAACCAATCTCAACAGAGATACCTTCCGAGTTCATCATCCAGTCAAGCCAACATAGCTGGTCTGTTATCAAACGTAACATCAGACAGACAGCTGGATGGTACTTACGACTGGAGCTCACATCCGGAATCTAACGCTAGAGCCTTTATGGCTGAAGTCACGGAGAATGGATGTGAAGGGGAAGAGCAGACCACAAGGGACAGCAGTCCGATGTGGGTGGAGAAGACGAATGATCAGACGCTTCTGGAGTTTGCCGCTCAAATGGCCAACGTGGAATCCGACCACACAAAGGTTAGTCTGAATTACTCTCTTTTTCATGAATTATGCATGTTATGTGTTAGTTCTAACGACAGGTTGAATCTAGTATTAGAATCACATAAAAACATATCTGCTCAAAATGAGTCTTTAAAATCTGATAATGCTAGCCTGAATGACATTAAGCAAGATCTTAGGGATAAACTTAAGGCTGATGCTCAAGATGTAATAGTTCTGAAAGACAAGCTGAGTGAGCAGTGTGTTAGATTAGAGCTGATGTATGAGCATGTAGAGGCCTTGACCAAAGATCTTAAGAACAAAGACATAAAGCTAGCTGAAACTAAGGTGAAGGTAGCAGAGGCTAATAGTAAGCTAGAAAAGTTTAGGAACTCAAGTCTGAACCTAGGGAAGGTTTTGGATGCTCAACGCCAATCTAAAAAACCTGTAGGTCTAGGATTTCATGAGATTCCTCCTCCTTTTAATGCAAACTACGTGCCTCAACCTCAGGAGAAAACTGAGACATTAGTAGACTTAGAGGACATACCTGCACCTGTGTCTGAGCCTGTAAAAGAAAATACACCTAAGGTGACTTATACAAACGTCAAGATTAAGAAAGTCAAATTTGTGTCTTCCTCTAGTGAAACACCTGCAGGAAAACAAAAAATTGATTTTAATGATCAGGATGATGAACCAGTCACAATAGATGTTCAAAAAGAACCAGACACTAGTGACACTCTTAAGTCAAAGGGCTCACACAAGAAGCCAATTGACAAGATGTCATGCTTTAGATGTCACGAGAGGGGACATGTCGCTTATAACTGTCCGCATAGGAAAGTTGATACTACACCTAAGACAGGGAAGCCAGAACAAGCTAAACCTTCAACAAGTGTGGCGAGCACTAGTAATTCTCAGAATACCGAGAAAACTGTGCAGGCTACACCAAAACAGGTTTTGAAACAAATACCGGTAAAAGGTAGACCAAATGAAGTGGTTAGGACTAATTCACCGAATAGAGTCCCTAATCAATCTAGTTCAGGACCTCAACAAGTCTATAGGTGCACAACACCTAGCAGCGCATACACTCCAGTTAGGTCACATACTCTCGTTAGACATTCCACACCGGTTAAAGCTCAGGGATCTCAATCTGAAATGCAATATAATCGGAATTATTCAAGAGCTCCACAACAAATGCCTACTCAAAGGCAAAGAGTGAATTTACATCACTCGGCACCACAACAAACTCCTGTTCAACGACCCAAGTCACCTGAAAGGCGAGATGGGTATTTGAAAGAGTGTAAATATGTGGACGAGAATGGTATAACCAAGTCAGTTATGGCTTGGGTTCCCCGTGATAACTAACTTATTTTCTTTTATGTGCAAGAGATAACCACAGGTCCAAGCAACAAATGGTTCATCGACAGTGGATGCTTCAGGCACATGACAGGGGAAAGAAGTCTCCTTACAGACTTCAAGGGTGGGAATCGGGGATTTGTATCATTCGCAGGAAACAAGGGTGGAACCATCACTGGTACTAGAGAAGTCACTAATGGGACGATTACCTTGGATCAAGTTTATCACGTTGATAAACTGGTTCATAATCTCATTAGTGTATCTCAAATCTGTGATAGGAAGAATTCAGTGCTGTTTACTGACACTGAAGCGTTAGTGCTAAAACCGGGATTCAAGATACCTGAAGAATGGATATTGATGCGGTCTCCAAGGAAGAATGACTTGTACATGCTCGATATGAACAAGCCGGAAACTTCGATGGGTCCGATCTGCTTACTGTCAAAAGCTTCGGAGACTGAATCAGTGTTGTGGCACAGACGCATGGCTCACTTGCACCTAAGAAAAATGAACTACATAACGAAGAATGGGTTGGTGCAAGGTGTGCCTATGAAGAGTTTTCAGTTCGAGGACAAGTGTCTACCATGCAAGAAGGGCAAACAACATAAGAAGGCACACAAGTCCAAGACTCAGAAATCCATAACCTCTACATTCGGTTTGTTGCATATGGATCTTTTCGGACCAATCAACAAAAGGAGTATTGGAGGTAGTTGGTTTTGTTTAGTTATCACTGACGATTTCTCACGATTTTCTTGGGTTTTCTTTCTAGGTACAAAGGACGAGACGACATCCAAGCTCATCGGGTTCTTAGACCAAGTGGAGAATTCCTATGGAACACGGGTTAAAAGGCTTCGTAGTGATAATGGAACTGAGTTTAAAAACACTGTAATTGGTGTATATTGCCTCTCAAAGGGCATAGTGCATCAATTTAGTGCACCGTATGAGCCTCAACAAAATGGGGTGGCTGAACGAAAGAACAGGACATTGATTGAGGCAGCTAGGACTATGCTTTCGGATTCAAAGCTTCCTACCATGTTTTGGGGGGAGGCAGTGAATACCGCATGTCATGTTTTAAACCGGGTCCTAACTGTCAAATCTATGAACAAAACCTGTTATGAAATTTTGAATAAACGGCCACCTAATTTAACTGGCTTCGAACCGTTTGGGGTACCTGTACTTTATTGCGAACAAAACATCAACCTAAGTTTGGTGAAAAGGCTGACGAAGGATACTTCCTAGGTTATGTGCCGAACTCACCAAACAAACGGGTTTTTAACAAAACAAATGGTACAGTGGAAATTGTGTATAACATTGAAGTCACAAGATATACACATGAACCCCAAACAGGTCCGGAATGGATATTTGACTATGATAAATTATTTGAGTCATTTAACATTCCTTTGGATGAAAATGCAGGTACAATCGAAAAGGACATGGCGACTTTGCATCTGAATGACGAAGATCATACCTTTCCGAGGACTACATTTCAATCCACATCCGAGCCTACTTCGACCGAAGATGGATCTCCAGAAGTCACTGATCCAGAAGCACCTTCAACTGAGAATCAGACTCAGACAACAAATTCCAACTCTGAGGAAAATGTCCACGAGGAGGAAAAATGTGGAATCTGAGGATGTTCCCCCATTAGGTGAAATAGGGTCTAACTTAGGAGATAATCTGAGAGTTGAGGAGATAGAGACATCTAGGATCAACAAGAACCATCCTATAGAAAGCATCATAGGAAATCCTAACGAGGGTGTGAGGACTAGGAGTAGTTTAAATAACAACACTGTGTTGTTGTCGATGATAAATGACTCCGAGGCCTATCATACCTACCTCTATTCTTGTTTTATCTCGCAAGTAGAGCCGAAGAATGTGCAAATGGCACTAAAGGATAACTCCTGGGTTGAAGCGATGCAGGAAGAACTCTCTCAGTTTAGGAAACTAGAAGTGTGGGAGTTAGTTCCATTACCTCGAGGGGAAATTGCCATAGGAACCAAATGGGTTTTTAAGTGCAAAAGAGACGATCAGGGTATAGTCACTCGCAACAAAGCTAGGTTAGTTGTAAAGGGTTTCAACCAAGAGGAGGGAATCGATTACAATGAGGTGTTTGCGCCAGTAGCAAGGCTGGAAGCCATTAGGTTGTTTCTAGCTTTTGCTTCCTTCAAGGGCTTTAAGGTATATCATTTAGATGTTAAGAGTGCTTTTCTCTATGGGAAAGTGAAGGAGCTGGTGTATGTAGAACAGCCGCCCGGATTTACAGATCCAAAATATCCAGACAGAATATATCGTTTAGATAAGGCTCCGTATGGATTGCATCAAGCACCTAGGGCGTGGTACGAAACTTTATCCAACCATCTGTTAGAGAACGGGTTTGAAAGGGGTAGGATAGATAGTACGATGTTCGTTAAGAGAAAGGGAGAACACTTCATCTTGGTACAAGTGTATATCGTTGATATCATTTTTGGATCATCAGACGAACAAATGTGCAAAGATTTCGCGAAGTTGATGAAGTCGAAATTCGAGATGAGTGCAATGGGAGAGTTAAATTTCTTTTTGGGGTTACAAGTTGACCAAAAGAAGGAAGGTATGTTTATCCATCAAACGAAGTATGTCTATGACATATTGGAACGATTCGGGATGGAAGGGACGAAACTGACTGCCCATTTCAGCACACCGATTCAAGTGAATCACAATCTCGGTCCGGGTACTGAAAGTGATACCGACGTGGATCCGACGTTATATCGGGCCATGATTGGATCACATATGTATTTAACCGCTTCAAGACCTGACATCATGTTTGCTGTGTGTATTTGTGCTAGGTTTCAAGCTAATCCGAAGGAGATGCACATGAAAGCTGTGAAGCGGATTCTACGATACCTCAAGTCGAAACCGAAGCTGGGACTTTGGTATCACGCGGAGGGAGATCTAGAGTTGGAGGCGTTCACAGATTCTGACTACGGAGGATGCAGCTTGACGCGCAAATCAACAACTGGAGGTTGTCAATTCCTAGGAGGAAGACTGGTTTCCTGGCAATGCAAGAAACAGACATCAGTAGCCGTGTCAACGTGCGAAGCCGAGTATGTTGCTGTTGGTAGTTGCTGCTCACAGGTTCTATGGATACAACAACAATTGCGGGATTACGGTTTGGCTTACACTCAAACTCCTATTAGGGTAGATAACCAATCTACAATTGCTATAACAAATAATCCAGTTAAACACAACAACACAAAGCACAAAGCACATAGACATTAGGCATCATTTTATTCGTGATTGTGCTGAAAAGAACTTAATCAAATTGGTAAAAGTGGCAACGGACGATAATAATGCTGATTTATTTACCAAAGCCTTTGATAAGTCACGGTTTGAATATTTGATTCAACTAAATGGAATGCGCAACCCAGAGTAAGTTGACCTTAGTAGAAGTTTTATTGCCTTTTATAGTTGTAGTCTTTCTTTCTTTTTATAGTAAGTTTGCTAAATTAGGATAGCTTCTATTTTTAGTAAGTTAGTAGGTTTTATTATTTTCTTGCTATTTATTATGAAAAACAAAAGAAAAAAGAGAGAAAACCATATAAAACTCAAAAAAGGAGAATATCAGAAAAAGAGTTAAGTCTTAGAAGCATAGGTTCAAAGTGACGAAAATTAGCACAGTCGTCACAAACTCTAAGTGTTTAGTCTTTCACACATAATGCACCTAAAATTCTAAGTGTTATACTCTGTTTTAGTTTGATGTGTTGGTAGGCATAATACATATAGGGAGTCCCAAGGCTAATAAAATATTCAAGAGAAAGTCAAACGTGTCACTAACTTAGATGTATGACCAGTCGGTCTTAATTTTTATGTACAAGACATACAAACTTTGAGTCTAAATGAGGTATGCAAACTTTCTGGGGATGTATAGCAACATCAAATACATCTAAAAATAGAAAGCATAGAAAAATCATAAGGAATTGAGAGTCAAAAACATGTAACTCTGTTGTACGTAAGTACAGACCTGTTGCCTCTGTTTTGATTCGGGTTAGCAAGATAAGTTGCTTTGTTGTACGTCGGTACAGACCTGTCACCGCTGTCTTACTAGCTTTAAAAATAAACCTTAAGTCAAACTAAGACACTTTGTTGTATGAAAATACAGACCTGTGTCCGATGTTTGTCTTTTAAAGAAAGTTTGCAAATACCAACAAGTTAGAATCATTGTCTGTATGCCTTGATCATAAAAGTATGTCTATGTCTGTGTCACGTAAGATAATTTCATGATAAATAAAAATGCCTACGGATATTCTGAAATGTAGCATGTTTAAAGGGGTAAATACCGACAGTCGGCTAAATGGGTATGTCACGCCAAACAATCAAAGGAATCAAAAATTCCTAAGTGTGAAAGTTTAAATACTGAAAGTGAGTATCTGACACCGCTATCTGATTGAACCTTTCTTTGACTATACTCGTCAAAAATATTTTGTTAAGTGTTTAGCATAGGTTGTAAATTTTAATAAGTGTAGTTTAAGTCTAAGTTATATTTTTGTTCAAAATTTTAAAATTTTATTTTTACTTTTACTTATTATTATTTTATTATTATTTTTATTTTACTTAGGAAAAAGGTCAAAAATTACTGAGGGTGCATTCATAGTTGAATAAAATAAACATTTCGTGAAAATCTAGTGCTTAGGGTAAAAGATTTGGCATAGTTTATTCCGTTACACAATAAGATTGAAAAAGTTGAATTTATTTTCGAAATTTTAAAAAGTTCAGGGGTGAATTCGAGTTTAAGTTAAACTCGAAAATATAAGGGCTCGAATCTGTCAGTAGATTCGAATCTGTCATTAGACTCGAAGGTAGGTAGTATAAATAGGTTAACAGTAATGGTCATTAATCCATCTGTTTTCGAATTTGTTCCCTCGAGTCTATCTGGCGATTTCGAATCTATTGTCCTCGAGTTTGTCGATTTCAAGAAAAACCACTTTTTGTCGAGTTTCTTCTGTGTGGGTTCGATTATACTCATAGATCTAGGTATGAACAACTGGTTTGTACAAGATTTAAGTAGTCTTATACACCATTTAAGCCAAAATCACCGAATTTTGAAGGTTTATTAGTAGAAAATTTGTTTTTCAAAATTACAAAGTTTGGACCGGTAAAGAGTCAAATTAAATGCAAATATCTTTGATTGGAACCTAGTAGGGCTAATGAATGTGATTTTCTGAGTCCAAAATGGTTAAAATCATGGATTTTGGTGATGATGTGGGCCGACTAATTCGAATCTGTTCATGACCAGTCTCGAATTTGTCAGTAAACTCGAGAAGGTCATTAAATTCGAATGTGTCATCAAACTTGAAAAAGTGTTACTTCGAATCTGTTTGTTCGAATTTGTCATTTCATTTGAATTATTCAATTTAAATTTAATTAAACTTGTAGAAATTCATATGTGTTGGATTTTGTACTTTAACAAGTTCAAAATAAAACAAATTAGAATTTAATCAAGGTTATTCATTTTTTAATAATTCTAATATTTTATCTATTGTGCAGACATGTCGGATAGAGTGTTTGTGCCAAAGCATAATATGGTCATTCCCCCTGACCATTATATCCCTGAAGCGCAGGGTTTCCGCCAGATGGTGGATTTCCTGGTGTAGTCCATAATTTCATTCGCACTGTCTCATAACATACAAATCGTTATTCCTTATGTACGCCAATTTTATGAACATCTGCAAGTGGATTGCACTGTCACTCCGACAGTTCTAAGGACAAGGATAGTTGGACAGCCGTTGGTATTTTCTGCTGATATGCTACGCCAAGTTCTGCAGCTGGGAACTCAGGAGCAAGAGTCTGGGCCTATAGATTTTCCTTTAAGTATTAGGCAGGCTGCCTTTGTGAGGATGGGATATAGCTTGGATGTTACTAAGGCATCCTATATGAAGAGTGGACTCATTGGGCAATGGAGATTTCTGGCGCACGTGTTCATGGTATGTTTTGCGGTGAAGAAAGCGGGATTTGATTATATTGTATTGAAGATCCAATCAGGGATTATCGCATTGGTTTATAATCGGCGTTTCAGTTTTTCAGAAATGTTTTTCTCAGAGTTTGTTCGTCAAATCACTGCTCCGGAACGAGAAAGATTGTTACTTTACCCCCGCTTCGTGATGATGCTCATCAGGCACTTCTTGCCAAATTTGCCGCAGCTTAATGAAATTCAAAGTGTAGCGGTTATCGATAAGAGGACTTTTGCTGATTGCTCTGCTCATAGAGGAAGGTTAGCAGTCCCGATACAGCGACCTTTGTTTGGAACTACAATAGACAGGAACTTTGTACCACCTGATGATGCCAATTGGGCAGGTGAGGTAGAAGTTCAGCTTCGACAGCCACAACAACAACAGCAACAACCGCGCGCTCAGCAACAGAGGAGACGCCAAAGATCTTCAGCGAGTCAAACTCAGGCAAGTATGCCTTCTACGAGTCAACCTCAAGAGGCACAAGAGGCAGGGTCTTCAAATGCACCAATTGAATCTGATCAGTTATGTCAAACACTGCATGAGATTTGGGAAGTTGGTCCTAATGCTAATGAAGAGATAACTGCTGAGCTTGATGATCAACTGTTAGAGCCTCCGGAAGGAGAAGATGATGTTCTTAGGGAAGTCGATGAATATCAACCTAAGCAAACTGGTAATGACATGTCATCTTCAGCTATTGAATCTGAAGATATGGAAGAGATTGAGATTGAGGCTCCAGAGAATGTAACTACAGATCCGTCCTTTCAAATTAAGACATATGGATCACGATTGGTTGTCACTGAGGAAGAAGGAAGGAGGAAAAGAGCTACAGTGGAGTCGGAGGACTCAGAGTATGAAGATGAGGAAGAAGTAGTACCTCTGGTGCATCGGCAACGGGCAAAACGCCATCGTTTTATGCAGGGGGCTACCTCAGCTTCAGCTAAACAACCTGAAATATCTCAACCTCCACCTACTCAATCCACCATTCCACCATCACCACCACCTGTTGAACCGTACATCCCATCACCAATCATTCCGACTCCAATACAATCCATTCCATCCACCTCATCCACCTACGCAGAGAATCAAAGGTTTTTGCAACTCAAGAGCAGAGTTGACTTCCAGCAGATTCAAATCTTTGGCCTGACAACGGCTATCGGTGAGATTCAGAAGCATAATGCAAATCTAGATAATGAGAATGCCGATCTGAAGAACATTGTGCATAAGGTTCAGGAAGAGAACTTGGAGCTGAAAACCTTTGTAGCTGATCAAGCGGCCGAAATAAGATCGATGCGCTCCCTGATTGAGCAATTAATGAAAAATATAAAGGCTCAGGGGGAGATAAGCTGCCGTGATCAAGTGGAGTTGCCCAGGGATGATGATGATAATAATGAAGATGACAATGGCAATGATCCCAGCACGCAAAGACATAATGAGCCAGTAGATTTTTCTGCTGCTCAGGATGCTGAGACTCAGGGGGAGCCGAGTCAATCAGGAGCTGAAGTAGGTGAGGCTAGTTCATCAAAGGTCTCAGAAATTGAAGTGCGTGAGATAATTGACGCATTGATGGATATCGATGAAGAGCCATTAGATTTGGAATTTGATTTTGAAGATGATGTGGAGGATCTGGAAGAAGGAGAGTTTGTGCCAGAAGATGTAGCTGATTGGAAATCTGATGAGGAGGTTGTGATAGATGAAGACGATAAGGTAAATGAAGTAATCATTCAATCCCAGCCTGTCATAGAACTATATGAGCATACTGATCAACATGTTATAGATATTGATGACATCAAAGTGGCTTCGGTAGATGATTCAGAAATGGAAGAGGCTGAAAGAGAGCCGAGCAGAGCTGAATTGATAAATCTTTGGTTCCGCAAGGAAGAGAAGACGACTGAGCCAAAAATAAAGAAGACGATGAGGGTTCCAGGTGCAGGAAACTTCTCGAGAGGTATTATTAGCTGGTTCTTCGACAGGGAACTGCAGCTTTTTATTCTAAAGAGAAGAGATGGTCTCCAAAACCTGAGGCGCAAGCTTAAAGTATTCAATACATTGCCGAAGGTAGAGGTGAAGGAGCTAGCATGGAAAGAGTTGATCAATATCGGAAATGATCCCTATGCTGAAGTGATCGCTAAGATAATCAGACGAGAAGGGACATCTGGAAGGTTTGAGAGACTCCAACCGAGGTCTGGAAAAAGAGTAGAGGATACATCAAGAATAGATCCTCATACAGGACGACCATTGGCGAAAATAGTTTACAAACCTGTCAAATGCTTAAGAAGGGTGCCAATGAAGAAGATGCCTCAAGATACTTTGAGCAACATGAAGTGGTGGTACCTTGAAAATGAAACTGCTGAAGCTCTCATTGAGGATCAAGACGAGAAAGTTATTTTGAGAATGTATGATCCACTGCATCTGATAAATCTGTCAAAGGACGATCTGAAGAAGCTTCATGGCCAGCATATCTTCTTTCATGAAGGATGGAGATCTGAAGCCAGAAAGTTCCAAAAAGTTGTCAGAGTATGTATAGATGCAGGTATATACGCAGGTAGTAGTATATATAGCTCTAGTACTTAATCAAGATGTAAATAGTTAGAAGCTATCGTCAAGGGGGAGTTTGTTGGTACACCCTGTGTGACGATAGCAGTCTAAGTGATCTAACATGTTGGTTTAAGTAATATTCAAAGTATTGAGTTTTAACGAGTGTTGGATATGTATGTTTATATGTTTATATATGTTTGACAATTATTGATTGTATGTTTGAACTTGATGTAACGTATTACAAGAAGTTCAAACATAAAGTTCAAAGATAAATTCAAGCATAAGCTAAAAACATAAGTTTCAATACTAAGTTAAATATGTGAAAGAGTAAATTTGAATACTCTAAGGACTAGGATTCGAATCTAGATCAGATTCGAATGAGTCTTTTAGGCAGATTCGAATGTACATACTTAGGCAGATTCGAGAGTGTCAAAGGGACAAACTCGAATGGGCCTTGGGCCTGATTCGAGTTTGGCCCATGACAAACTCGAATTAGCCTCTATAATTAGAGATAGACTCGAATGATTAGGGGACTTTTCAAGAATTCGTGAGGGATTAAGCAAATAGGCGATCTCGAGTTTATCAGCTAATTGAGTGTTCTTTCGGATAGAATCTTCTAGTAGGTGCGTTCTTGTTAGTTCGTACAGCTCGTTGATAGTCTCCGTGTTCCTAGTGAGAGTTGTTTCCGTCAACCCGTTAACGAGGAATCCGCACTCGTTGACGGTCTCGCGTCTAGATAGATCCGTGTTGTGTAGACCTTACACGTTTTCCTAACCTGAGGAGTAGTTGAAGATACTTTAAGAGACTCAGATACCTTGACTACCTCTGATTTAACCATATCATTGGTCTCATCCTGAGGAGTAGGTACATGGTTGCTATGTGCCTCAGCAACCTCAGCCCTAAACTCTGCTAATTCCATATCTCTAAGAGAGATCTCTTTGGTCAGTGACTCTACATGCTCATAAATTAGCTCATTCCTGACACTTTGTTCAATTAATTTGTCATTCAAAACTATTAAATCTTGAGCATTATTTCTCAGTTTGACCTGAAGATCTTCCTTAATGTCTAATAAATTAGCATTATCTGATTTTAAGGATTTAATTTGAGCAGTCAAAGATGAATGTGTTTCTAGCACTAGGTTCAAGTTATCATTTGACGTAGTACATAAAACACCTAAATCATGAAAAGTAGAAAAGTTTAGAATTACCTTTTTCCGATCAGATTTGATGTTGGTCATCTGAGCTGCAAACTCTAAAGTAGTCAGCTCCTCAATAATTTCCAGCCCCAAAGGATCTGAATCAGACTGCTGCGTATCCTCTTTCTTTTCCTCTTCTGCTCCCGTACTTCCAGTCTCTGTTACTTCAGCCATGAAGGCTCTAGCATTAGTCTCTGGATGTGTACTCCAATCATATGTGCCATCTAACTGTCTGTTAGACCCCACATTAGTAAGTAAACCAGCCACTGAACCCTGATTCCCTGATCTCTGATTCCCTGAACTGGTTGAATATTGACGTCCTGAGTTTTGATTATTATCCATCTTAGGTCTTTGACACTCTCTCGCAAAGTGTCCCAACCCCTGACAGTTATAACACCTAACTTTTGACTTATCGAATCCTACATTGGTCATACTTAGATTTCTTACCATTCTTTTCATGAATCTCTTCAATCTCTGTGTGACCATAGCCAATTGCCATTGTATGTCCATTTGTTCCAAATCATCCGGATCCACCTGATCATAATCTTCTTCCCATAGAGCTGGATCAATGATTTTCCCTTGAATACAATTCCCGTAAGCGGCTACAATCGATGCTAGAAGCTTCAGTTGCTCCTCTGTAGTTTTAGCACTCATTGGCATTTTCGTGTATCCCTGAGATGATGATCCTGAAGTAGATGCCTATGGCTGATCATCCGGTCTAGAGAACCCTAAGAAAGCTCTACTCACTGAGTCTTCTGATTCAACCTGTGTCGATGTCTCTCCCGAGAAGAATGCTGTAGCCGTCTTCAATTCAGTTGCCACTGAAGGTTTTGATTTCCTAAAGTACATTGCAGGATCTTGAACTTGGTCATAATCCGTTTCCTTCTTTAGCAACTCAAAGTGATATGTCATCAGCGTTCCTACGACATTCTCTAGAGTCAGAGTATATAATTTGTCTTCATCATGCTTTATTAAGGCCACTACATCTCCCATTTGGCCGGTAAAGCATCCAGAAGCTTGTTATTCTTCTCAGTTTCACTGTACTCAATGTCATGACTGTCTAACTCAGTCTGCAGATGATAGAAACGTGTGATAGTCTCATCCAGCTTTTCATTCTTTAATGCTTTGAAGATAGCAAACTGCTGCTTGAGCATTTCCATTCGTTTCCTTCTAACCCTCGGGTTACCCTCACACCTTTTCTCCAATGCATCCCACAGCTCTTTTGCTGTCTTCTGATTATGGAAGGTGTGTAGTATGTCCTGAGGTAACGCCATCCGAATTATTGCGTATGCACGGTTCTCTGCTTCATACAGCTTTTTATCGTCATCCTTCATCTTAGAATAAGGAACAACCTTTTGTCGTCCTTCGACCTCAGCTATAGGTGGAATGTATCCCTCGTCGATACAAATCCACATGCGCATATCATTAAATCGCACGAAGTCGGCAAACCGATCCTTCCACCAGTAATAATCTTCAAGTTTAATCAACTTTGGCAGAGTATTGGCTTTTCCAACCTCGTGATCCATCTCAATAAACCGTTGTACACTTGTCATTGTTTCAGATATTTTTTGATTTAAAGTTAATTAAATTAATTCGAAATTAATTTAAAATAATCCTTTCGAATTTGGGTAAATTCAAACCTGATTATTTTAAACTGTTTTTGAACTAAATTCGAAATTAAGTTCGAAATCAAACTATATTCGAAATTAATGGCAAAGTCGAATGTCACTAAAATCGAACCCCTTAAATTCAAAACTAATTAAAGTCGAATTCCCTTGTTCGACTATAGAGTAAAGTCGAAATAACCAAGCAAATTCGAATTGGCCAAATTCGAAACACACTTTTAGGAAACTCGAAATGAGCGTATTTTGGTCAAACTCGAAAATAAGCAAACCCTAATTTCTCCTTAACAAAGTCGAGCGCCGCAAATTCGAAAAACGGCTAATACCTCGAGTTTTTCACGTTTTTCAGATTAAATCAAAATTTTTACAACTAAAAATATTAATTTTGATCAAAAACGTGAACTACAACAAAGTATTTCCCGGAATTCAATTTGATAAGCTCGAAAATCTCAAAAATTTGATAATAACCGTCCAAATACGTCAAGAAACCTAGGACGTATCTTTTGAACACTAAGAACACGAAGAACACCCCTTAGGCTCTAATAAAACTTGTAATGTCTTGCAACTACAGATCTATGTAGACGCGACACACACCAACGAGTGCGGAATCTTCGTTAGCGGCTTGACGGTATATCACACTCACGGAACACGGAGACTACCACGACGTTGTACGAACGACTACGAACGAACCTACGCAATGATTCTCTCCGAAAACATGAACAGATTGCTGATAAACTCGAGATCGCCTTCTGCTAATTACCCACGGAATTCTGCAAAAGTCTACTCCGATGTCGACTTCCACCAAAATCGATCTCCCTCACGGTCTTCGATCAAAGTCCAAAAGTCACATAATTAATCGAATTAACCCTTAATTATACTGACAGATTCGAGTTTGTGTATGACAAATTCGAATCCGGCCAACACCCATTCGAATTTGTCCTCAAAACACCTCATTCGAATTTGTCCTCAACCACTTCGAATTTACCTTAAATTTGAACTTCACTTAAATTCGAACTTATCTTTTCAATAACAAAACTAGACTGCTGTCGTCACACTGGATGTACCAACATATCACGATTCTGTTAAAAGATTTCGACGTTATAATCGGTATGGACTGGCTAACGACTAATGAAGCTACGATTGTCTGAAACCACCGAATCATCAGAATCAATACTTCATACGGCCGAGTGTTGGAAATCAAAGGCGACAAGCGAAAAGGTGCTCACTGCTTCATTTCTGTTGAGAAAGCTCATAAATATCTATTTAAGGGTCACAAATCCTATTTGTGTTTTGTCTCGTCTGAATCAGTTTCTGAAGCCAACAAGAAATCTGTATTTAATATTCCGATCGTTTGTGAGTTCCCAAACGTATTTCTCGATGATATCTCTGGAGTGCCACCAGAAGGTCAAGTCGAATTCGGCATTGACTTAGTTCCTGGTACGGCTCCAATTGCCGCTCCCTACAGACTTGCGCCTGTAGAGATGCAGGAAATGGCAAAGCAATTGCAAGATCTGTTAGAGAAGGGATTTATCCGACCTAGTTCATCTCCGTGGGGTGCACCTGTCTTGTTTGTTAAAAAGAAAGACGGAACTCTCCGAATGTGCATCGACTATCGTGACTTGAACGAAGTCGCCATCAAGAATAAGTATCCTCTGCCCAGAATCGATGATTTATTTGATCAGCTACAAGGAGCAAGTTATTTCTCTAAAATTGATCTTCGATCTGGGTATCATCAGTTGAAAGTAAGAGATGAGGATATTCCAAGGACAACCTTATGAAGAAGATACGGTCATTACGAATTTCTCGTAATTCCTTTCGGTATAACGAATGCACCAGCGGCATTCATGGATCTCATGAATTGCGTGTGCAGACCAATGCTGGATAAGTCAATAATCGTGATCATAGACGATATTCTGATTTACTTCAAAATGGAGGCTGATCATGTTGTTCATCTGCGTCAATTGCTAGAGTTATTGACAAAAGAAAGACTCTAAGTAAAATTTTCCAAGTGTGAATTCTGGCTCAGACAGGTATAACCTTATATTGTCTCGAGCTATTTCCTAAGCGTTCTTTGTTTGAATGAAAACATGAAATTCTACTTTGTTACTTTTATAGATCCAATTCCTTGGCCATGTTGTATCTGGCGAAGGTATCTCAGTCGATCCTTCCAAAGTCGAGGCTGTTCAAAAGTGGCAAATGCCTCGCAATGCCTCTGAAATTAGAAGTTTCCTTGCATTCGCTGGTCACTAACGGCGATTCATTAAGGACTTCTCGAAGATTGCTGTGCCACTCACAATGCTAACACGAAAGAACACACCTTTCATATGGGCGGATAAACAGCAAAAAGCATTTGAAACTCTGAAGCAGAATCTTATACAAGCATCAATCCTAGCTTTACCAGAAGGCAATGATGACTTTGTCGTTTATAGCAATGCATCTGGTACTGGTCTAGGCTGTGTTCTAATGCAAAAGGGAAAGGACATTGGCTACGCTTCAAGGCAATTGAAAGATTACGAGAAAAGTGCACGAACTCATGATATTGAGTTGGCTGCCGTTACCTTTGCACTGAAAACCTTGCGTCACTATCTTTATGGGACTAAATGTCAGTTGTATACTGACCATAAAAGCCTCAAACATCTATTTACTCAAAAGGATCTGAATATGAAACAGCGACAGTCCTTAGAGCTCATCAAGGACTATGATTGCGAGATCCTGTATCATCCCGGCAAAGCCAACGTTGTCGCGGATGCTTTGAGTAGAAAAGTGTATCCTGAAAAGTGTTGCTATGTCCTGACTCCTGTTGTATTCTCTTCCGATCTTAACGAGGACATCAGATTTGCCCAAGCTGAAGCACTAAAAGAGGAGAATTTTAGTTCTGAAAATCTCATGGGGCAACTTCAGTTTCTGTCTACGAATCATTTGGGACTTCAATGTCTCAAGGGAAACCGAATCTGCATTCCTAAATATGGTTCAATCTGCAACACTCTTCTATCAGAAGCCCATCAGTCTAAGTTATTTATAATTCATCCTGGCAGCTCAAAGATGTACTTTGATCTGAAAGCGGATTATTGGTGGCCAGGAATGAAGAAAGACATCGGTCAATTCGTTGAAAGCTACAGAGTCTGTCAAATGGTTAAGGCAGAACATCAGAAACCCTTTGGGGATATGCAACCACTACCAGTTCCTGAGTGGAAGTGGGAGCACATAACCATGGACTTTGTCACGAAATTGCCTAAAACCAAAAGACAGCAATACTCCATCTAGGTAGTCGTGGATCGGTTAACGAAGTCATCTCTTTTAATACCGATGAAAGAGACGTATTCTCTTGATATATTGGCACAGATGTACATCACTGAAGTTATCTCTCGTCATGGTGTGCCGAAATCTATCGTCTCTGATCGTGATAGTCGTTTCACTTCAAGATTTTTGAATGCGCTCAAGACGGGATAGGTACTCGAATCTCTATGAGTACTGCTTATCACCCTAATGCAGATGGTCAAAGTGAACACATTATCTTCACTCTTGAAGATATGCTCTATGCCTGCTTTCTTGATCTGGGTGGTAATTGGGATGACCATTTACCTTTGGTCGAATTCTCATACAACAACAGTTATCATTCAACGATCAAAATGGCTCCTTTTAAAGCTTTGTACAGAAGAAAGTGCAGAACTCCCACCTGTTGGCACGAAACAGGTGAATCGCCAATAGCAGGTCCAGCCCGTCTACAGTTGACACATGAGAAGATTCAACTGGTCAGAAGAAACATTCTTGAAGCTCAAAGCAGGCAGAAGTCATATAACGACAATCGTCATCGATCTATCAGTTCTGCAGTTAACGATTGGGTGATGCTGTAAGTATCTCCAATGAAGAATGTGGTCGATTCATAAAGCGAAACAAGCTAGCTCCGAGATTTATTGGTCCATTCATGATTATTGAAAAGGTAGGGAATCAATCTTACCGTCTTGAATTGCCGACAGACCTAGCGGGAATACATCCTGTATTCCATGTTAGTCATTTGCAAAAGAGCCAAGCAGATGAAAGAGAAGTGCAGATACCACATGTTAATCTGCAAATTGATGAAAAGCTTCGAGGGGTTGAGGAACCAGAATGTATTCTGGACTTGAAGACCAAAAAGCTTCACAATAAAGAAATACAGATGGTGCTCGTCCAGTGGAAACACCACAAGGGTTTGCATCAGTCTTGGAAATCTAAAGATGTCATGAAAGCTATGTATCCAAGTCTGTTCGAACAAAGCTAACTTCGAGGACGAAGTTTGTGCGTGGTGGAGTCCATTCTGTAACAACCTAGTCTTAACCGAACATTTAATTTCTTAGTTTGAGCTAATAATGTAATATAATTACAGTATTTTATTTGTAATTTAATTAAGTAATGAAATTATTTAATTAAGTTAAAATATATGTTATTAATGATAAAATAAATATGATTTTTTTTAATGAAAACAAATGTAGAGGGACCAAAAGTGACAAACTCCAAAAGTTAAGGAATAATGACCTAAACACTTTTAATTCTCATTTATCACAATTTAAGAATCAAACAAATTTCCTCTCCTTCTCTCTCATAAAGCTACGGTTTTCTTCATCTTATCATCAAGAAACCATAAATTGTGCAATTAATTGAAGATTTATCAAAGAAGAAGTTACAAACAAGCATTAAACAACAAGCATCTACAAGTTTTCATGGTAAGAATTACTTAAATTTCAAAGTTTTATGAGTTTATGTTTGGTTTTATGAAAAACCGAAATGATGAATTAAGATCTAGCATAAATGTTGTTGCATGTTTGTAATAATGGTTAGAAATCATACATTGGAGTCATTAGATGTTATAGAAATAAAAATCGTAGCTTAAATCGTCCAAATAAAAGTAGAAATTTGAATTTTTGAGAAATTTTATGTTCTTGAAAAAAATATTGATTTTTGGACGATTTTGGGTGATGTAATGTGTTAATGATAGGGAAAATAATGTAAAAACAACCCAAAAATGATAATATAACTTTAGATTATATTTCATGTTAATAAAAATGTGTTTAGAGAAATTTTGAGAAAAATCTGTATGTGTAAAACTGGAACATCAAGAACATATTCTGGAAAATTTATAAGTCTTGGGATCCGAATTCGGATGAACTATTCATTTCGGACCCATCTCGAATCCGGATGGTCCCGAATTTGGATGAAATGCCCATTTCGGACCTACTTCTGATGAAAGTTGAGTCGAAATCGGATGTGAGTTGATCTGAACTTAGATGATCCGAGTTCGGACGGCCCGGTCCGGATGATCAATTCGGATGTGCTGTTTGGATGGTCCGAATCCGGATGCCCAAATCCGGATGGTCCGAATCCGTTTGATCCGAATTCGGATGACCCATTTTACATGCTTTAAATTTACAAATAAGTGTTTTATAATGATGAAAGAACATTAATTAAATCAACATGATATATATTAATTTATATATATATATATATATATATATATATATATATATATATATATATATATATCTTTGAGACTTCAAATGAACAAAGAAAATGAAAAAATGATTGATGAGTTATCAGTTATCAGAATCAGATCATATAAAGATTTAAAGCTAAAATGTTCTTGTTATGATATAATTCTGGACAGGTTCAGATAAATTCTGAACAAAGAACAAAGAATTAAAGATTTAAAGATATTGAAAGTGGGTCACAGATTTGAAAAAAAAAAAAGCCAGAGTCTAGAAAGACAAAGATTAAAGATAAAATCCTGAGATGACTCAGGTGGTGGAGAAATCTGCTTGACAAGACAACAGAACTAGTGACTTATAGATATTCAGTTTTACATGCTAGATTCCGGTTGAGACATATTGTTGATCATAGTTTATTTGACATTCATACATGCTCAGCTGGATTGTGACCTGTGCACACCATGGTTCGGTGATGCCCCGTGGATCATGATAGCTATTTGACATATCATTCAGCATCACATTGTACTTACAGTTCATCTCAGATATTGTTATGAGTTTATTGCTATCATGACCTTGATTATTTATGCGTTCATTATTGCTTGCATCTTTGACATCGATTCAGCTTAGCATGAGTAGCCTTGTCGGTCTATTGTTCTAGACCTAGCTATGTCACCAGTTCTATTGAACTAGGTATTGATTACTCCGATGCTCCCCCCAAGATGAAAGTTGGTAGCTAGCCCAACATAAGTGGATAACTTCCACTAAAAGCGTGAGCGTGACCTGGAAATCATCCTATTCTATGACTACTGTGTCTCAATCGTGAGTGGCTGTAGCGGCAGTCAAGACATATCACGCTAGACCCATGATCCGCTTGAAATGCATGTAATCTGAGAATATATATTCTCACTAAGCATTGCTTATAGTTGTTGTTTAAACTTTCTACAGGAAAAGATAAGGGGAAAGCACCTGCTGGACCTAGTTCTTAGGTCTTTCAAGAATCAAGATTGAAGTTTTCTGTAGACCACTACTCAACAAACCTTGGGTACTGATTGGCAGATGATGATTGTGGTGGTTTGGGTAGATTTGATTTGAATGTATGATGACATGAATTAGATTAGTCTTATACCCTTTATAAGTTTAATTTGAAAACTGTAACTTGTACTAAAATTATATTAAACTTATCCTAAAATGTTTGTACTTGTAATTTGAAATTCCGCAACTTAATTACTCTATCTTAGTTATGATTGATATCGTGTTGCAAGATGTGGGACCTAGACTCTGAGGACTGCCCCGTAAGGAGTGGCCTTCACAAAGGATGAGGAGGTGTCGTCGGAGTTAAGGATTATCAAATCAAGTTCTGCCGTACGACCCTCCAAAGGTACCAACGTCTATGTTTCCACGACCACTTGTTTTTCTGACCCTTTAAGCTCTTTCGCTGTACTTATATCCCTTCGCTCGTACCCTCAGGCTCTTTCCTGGGGATTTTCTCCCCATCAGGAAGATCAGGATCATCTTGATCTTCATGTTTTCTTTTTGCAGCACTAGCCTGAGGGCGACACAATTGTTGCAGATCGATTATCGCTGATTCCAGGCAATCCATCAACTTATTCAAATCTGCCTCCACCCTTAATATGAGCCTCTGTAGATTATTGATAGAGTCTGTGAATAATGTAGCTGTTGTGGCCATTTGGTCTTGAAGAGCATATATGGCAGCATTTGATTGGACTGATGGAGTACTTGGTGGCAACTGACTTGCAACACCATTTCCTTTAAGTATATATAGAAGGGAGGTGTGTTGCGCCTCACTTGTTTTTTCTAAGGGCAGCTAGGTCTGCCCGTGCAACAATCTCGGCATCACGAAGAATCGTCGTTAACATCTCTGGAGTTATCCCGGGATGGCCTATCATGAATGGCATTGTTGGGTTCTTGACATGACTTCCATCCTTCATTTCTGCACCAACAATTCTTGGTAGGAAACCTTAGGTTACCGTTTTTTCCCTTAGGTTACTGTTTTGGAGCCCGCCCGCATCTCTTGTCGTAGCCTCCAGAGGACCGCGATATGGATGTTGATCTACTTATCCTATTAGCTAGGAAGGCATTTAGGATTCGATCATATCCCGACGCCGATCTTGCCATTTTAGAAATGAATCCCTGATAGGGTGATCCTGATTCTATGCCTGTCTTGTTGAAAGGTGGACTTGGTTGGATTCTTTTTCTCCAAATGTTTTATTGAGTTGTCTTGACATATAGTTGCCTACTAACTTGCTTCCAACTTTTTCATCCTTTTTTCTGTGATGAGCATCTTGAATTAGCTGACTTCGGATGTCTTGGATGGAATAGAGATGACCATTGTGAATCGATATGATACAGAGAGTTTAAGAACTGGCAGTGTGGTGCCGGAAGGGTCCTTGACACCTCTAGGTCACCTGTCAACCTAGTCGTCTTCCAGCAAAGGCGAGAGCCCCGTTGCTACCTTAGACCCGCCATCCCTAGACCCCACAACCTTTCCTTCTTCAAGGACTCGATTGAAAAGAAAAGTTACAAGTGTTTCCCTTCCTAGTGATTCTGAGGCCCCGTCAATCCAAGCGCCTGGTCAGGATGACGCTTATGTTCCTGTTTCTCAGAAAGTGAAGATATTGTGAAGCGTCCCTCCAAAAATGGGAAGGGTGTTCACCCCTCTGACTCTGCTATTCCACCTGTTGATCCCATCCAGGGGCTACTGTTGGGAGGGGTTATTGGAAACCTCCGTATGTCCCTCCCCTTGCATCCCCCATAGTCGGAGTGGCAACACACTTGGCTCCATTTTCGGTCTGATCGGAGTGATTACAACCGTGAGGAACCCTACGTCCCCGCCTGGAAGGTTTAAAGGGGTGACCTGCTAGAAACCTCATCTGCTCAATGGGATTATCTTTACCGCTACATGCCTTCTGCTCCCGTTGATATGGCGAAGCACTCTACGAATGCCCTTGTTTTATTTTTCTTGGGTTCTGCGGTCGTGAATTTCAATTCGTTTCTTCCCGAAGTGAAAATGCGCATGACAATATCTGAGCATCAACTCATTAAGACACATGAAGAGTTGCAGAAGGCCCTTGAGAAGGATAAGGTGAATGTTGCCTTTATTGAGGATACGAAGACCCACCTGAAGGGGTTGAAAGACCATGATTATGATAACTGAGTTCTGGTCGAGGAGATGCATGGTCTGAGTCCAACGATAAGAAGGAAAATGAGAATTTGAAGGCAGAGTTTGAGGACGAGAAGAAAAAGTCAGTAGCTTTAAGTCTCCGTATTAATCAGCTTGGTAGCCGGGAACAAAGCTTAAAATTAAAATCGAGATGAAACTGTGGAGGTCATTGCCACTTGAACGACAAGTGAGTGTGGTTTGTTTCCGAGGTTATTCCCCACGTATTTGGTATGTTGTTACGCAGCAGTTAATTCTTGAAACCATGGGGCCTGGTCGAGTGAGCCGTGGTTCGCTATGGACACCATTCGGGTCTCTTGAAAGTCCGTCCCCATCTTGCTGCTGGTGTTAAAGTGGAAAAGTTAGCAGATTATGATCCTGATGCTCGTCCTAAACTGCATGATAATGCCCTTGCAGCAGAGAATGTTGTGCTAGAGTACTTGGAGGATATTAAGTCCCACCCGAATCGTTCCCTTGAAGACATCATGGCTTTGACCTCTGTCGATGCCGAGGTTGGTCATGGATCCACCTCGGCTTCCACACAAGCCTGACATCTTTATTATTTGTGTTTACTAAGTTACTTTATCAGACATCATGACTTTTATTTTGTTTTGTGCCCGTTGTGTTGGGGCGTGATGGTGAGTACCATCTTTGAACAATTTTTGTACTTGCTACTATGCTGGTCTTTGCATTACTGCCGACTAATTTGGCCTTTTGGCAGTATGCGTGTTGCCTTGGTCGTTTTGAAATGTATCTCCCTTTTGCACTTCGGTCTGTGTCTTTTGCCAAACTTATTCTGATGGCTAAAGGTCCTGCCCATCATATTTTTGAGCTCCAAGTTGTAGAAGAGGTGGTGTCTCCACCCGGTTATGTTATGCAAGGAGGGGAGTTAAACTTAATTTTTATTTGAGGTGATTCTTTCGAACCTCAGGTTGTGTACGAGAATAATAAATCGACCTCACCATGCTTTGTAATGCGATAACTTAGCCTTTGTGTTTTGTAAGGAGATAACTCGGCCTTTGGATTTTGTAAGGCGATAACTCACCCTTTAGATTTTAAAGGTGAGAACTCAGCCTTCAGAATTGGTAAGGCGATACCTCAACCTTTAGATTTTGTAAGGCGATAACTCAATCTTTTGATTTGGTAAGGCGATAACTCAACCTTTAGATTTTCTAAGGTGATAACTGAACATTTAGATTTTAAAAGGTGATAACTCAACCTTTATGTGTTCTGAGGTGATAACTCAACCTCTGTCCCACGCACGATGTTAGCTTTATCTGGAGTGATTGTATGGTTGATAATTTGACCTTTAGTCGTATTCCTTCTAACACTCTGTGTCTTAAGATGGCATTTATCATATAGAGTAAAAAGAATTCTAAGACATTGGCTATTTTTGGCGTCCCCTTAGCCTAGAGCATTTTCAGCATTTATGGCGTTAATGTGAATTAGTCACAATCATAGTACGCCTATTAATTACGAGAAATCGTATTTCATAACTTTACTAGGGCAAACGTCACTTTGACATGATTCTTTTCCACAAGCAAACTGCGTTTTATAATGACCCTCTGCCTTGATTGAATATGAAAACAAAAACATTAAATTGACATGAAAGACATTGCTTGACTACACGAAATACTTATTCAAGTTCGTGATGTGCCATGTTCTTGGGATCTTCATTCCGTCAGACACCTTTGCGTCGTCACCAAGGCCCCTTATCTGCTCCAAGGTTATACTGCTCCACGAAGGCGAGTAGACCCTCTGTCTCCATCTTCTTAATGTTGTGTAACTCGACGTGGGTTTTAGTATACCGATGTTGTTTCATAAAATTAGGACGGAACTTCGCTCGCAACTCATTAAGGCTGTTAATGTTACCAGGTGGTGTTGGTACACACTGTGTGTCGATAGCAGTCTAGATATGTAATAGATAGTCATTCTTAATAGATGAGACTTTATTAATACATGATTGTGTATGTTAAATACATAAGTATGTGTGATGTCTACATTTGCATGTTAAGTTCTAGAATAAGTTCTAGAATAAGTTCTAGGATATGTTCTAAGGATAAGTTCTAGGAATAAGTTCTAAGGATAAGTTCTAGGCTAAGGTTCGAACTTAACCCAACCCATTCGAACTTAGTGAAACTAAGTTCGAAGGGTAGTGGACAAGTTCGTGGGCTTGGGCCTAAACGAACTTGTTTAATTAAGTTCGAACTTAATTAGTATAATTAGTTGTTAATTCGTTTGATTAACAGACTTTTGCGAAATACGAGTTTTAGAGCTTTTGCAAGTGCACATGCGAGCTAGAACGTTGCAGAGAGTATGTTTTGGAGAAATACACGGTGTGGGGTCGTTCGTTGTATCGGCTATCATTGTGTTTCTCCCCGGTTTCCGTTTCTGATCGATCCGTTATGCCACTAATGAGGATTCCGCACTCGTTGGATGGCGTCGCGTCAAGATTAGATCCGTGACAGAGGTGACCCTATAAGTGGTATCAGAGCCAGAACGAGTGTTCTTCGTGTTCTTCGCGTTTCGACGAACATTCTTTGGTTTCTTGACGTTTGTCAGAATACGCTCCTCACGAACTTGTTCTAGGGTTTTTAGAATTTAACTGGGTTTCGAACTCGTCAGAGCATTCGAAGTTGTCAGAGGATTCGAACTTGCTTGAATTCGAACTTAGTTGGTGTTCGAATTTGAGTTGATTCGAATTTGTCAGAAGTCCGTAGGGTTTCTCAAACTTGACTTGGTTTGAATTTGTCTGAAAATTAGGGTTCTCGAACTTGCAGGCTTTCGAACTTGTTGAGTTCGAACTTAAAAAATTTCGAATTTAATTTACAAAACGAATTTAAATATAAAATTATTCGAACTTGAATAAGTTCGAAAGATTTGTTTTAAATTCATTTTTAAATTAAATTGTTTAAGTTCGAAAACAAAAAGTTTTAAAAGAATGTCGAGTTTGCAGAAATTTTTTGAAATGGACCATGGGGTTGGCAAAGCTAATTCTCCACCCAAGCTAATGAAGTTGGGAGATTACTACCGGTGGAAGGATAGATTCATTGACTTTGAAAGATTTAATGACATGCGTATGTGGATATGCATCGACGAAGGATACGTTCCCCCAACGCAAGAGCTAGAAGGCCGATTAAGAGTTTTAACGTATCAGAAAATCAAAGATGACGACAAAAAGATTTATGAGGCTGAGAACCGAGCTTTTTCGTCTATCAGAATGGCACTACCTTAGGAGATCATACACACACTAAGAAATCACAGGACTTCTAAAGAGGTTTGGGATGCCCTAGAGAAGAGATGTGAGGGAAATATTCAGAGTAGGTAAGGGGAAAACGGAGATGTTGAAACAGCAGTTTGCTATATTCAAGGCACTGAAAAATGAGTCATTGGATGAAACAATAACTAGATTCTATCATCTGCTAACTGAAGTTGATAATAACAGTGTTGAATATTAAGAAACTGAAAAGATAGAGAAGCTTCTGGATGCTTTACCTGCTAAGTGGCCTACAACTTCAAGCTGTGTAAGATCACCTACCTACGGATCTGATCTTGACGCAACACCTTCGAACGACTGTGGAATCCTCATTAGGGGTTTAACGGATCGATCACTGTCACACCCCGTTACCCAGGTTGGCAACGAAGCGCGACGTCGCGGAAGCGTAACCATAATCATAATGAACGACCACTATATGGACGTTTTTAAAAATATATCGGCATAACTTTAAAAGATATAAATGTTTCACATAACCCAAAATGATAAAGAGAAGTTCGCAAGGTACAGAGATTTAAATACATAATTAAATCATCCAAAATAATGCAAATAAATCTCCGATGGTTTGAAACTGAGTGCGACTCCTTAAATGCGAAAACTTGAAAATACTACCGATGTGATGGACTTGCCTTAATTTCCTGAAAATACACGCTAAAATACGTCAACAAAATTGTTGGTGAGCTCATAGGTTTACACGTAAATCTGACTTGTATGGACAACAATAATAGAGATTGAATTTATAAAATCATAAATTCCTTGTTATGTATTACATATAAACCATCATGCAACCGAAGCTTAATTAAAATGACTTTGCCCTGTGCAGTATTCCCATACGTAATACCGTGTGTTGAATATATATGCACCCGCTGTTAGCCGACCCGACTAACCCGAGTGGGGGACATGACTCCCAATAGATCTATCCACAATATATTCGCGCTTACAAATAAATGCAATTCACGGTTCAATATATCAGGGCTAATGGAACCACATGTGTAATACATATAAGAAATAAACAGTTTTGATGTCCATATGAAAATAGAGCATGTATTTCCACCCCAATAGATAGTGAAAATAGGGGCTATGAAGACTCACCGGGATTGCGATGGCAAAAATCTAGCGTAAAAAGCTTTTAGCGTAAATGGATGGATGATGCGTCGAGTGAGTTTAATCGAGTCCTAAATGATAATAAGGACTTAATATCTCTAATATATGATGATATATATATTTATAGATTTTTATGTCTTAAATCACCCAACATTACAAGTTTATAAATAAAATTCGCTTAAAACGTTAAGTTTATATATATATAATTTTCCAGCTTTTTCGGAGGTTTTTCGGCCTACTTTGAGGTTGTTTTTGACCAAGCTCCAAAATGTTTTAGACTTTGGTTTTCTAGGACATTAAACTACTATATACAAAGGATTTTTAGAATCAAGAACGGCCATTTTTCGAGATGTTTAGGTTGGTGAAAAAGCTCGTTAAAAACCCTATGTTGGCCATTTTTGAGCTGTCAAACTTTCGGTTTCCCAAATAATTTCTGGAGGTGTTAAACTCCAAAATAAATTATGAAAAATTCCAGATCTATAGTTAAGACATAGATCTAACTTTTGAGACAAGAATCAACTCATTTCGTTGAGTTATGAATTAGTTATGATTTTTCAAAGCCGATATAAAGTTTCTGCCGAAAATCCGCAGTTTTATAAACTTGAAACAACTTATGATTCTTGTTGTTTATTCAAAGACTACTTGTATAAAAGTTGTAAAAGTTATATAACACATATATAACACATGTTTTCATAATATTAACATGTTTATAATGTGTTCATATATTCATATACACATTTAAAGAAACAACTTAAAAATAGAAACTAGAAACTTATAAACTTGAGTTTTTATGAAACTTGTTGTTGTTGTTGATTATATATATTATGCAAGACTTATATAAACATAAATGTATGATGAAATAAGTTAGTATTTACTTACTTTGAAGTATTTAGAATATGATTTTGAGTAGAAGTTGAAATCCTTGCAAGATATGCACCAAAACACTTGATTTTCTTGAAGAACACTTGAAGAACACTTGAATGCACAAGTTTGTGATGTGTGAGTGTATAAATCCGGTTTTGAGAGAAGAAAAGGAGAGGTGTTTGTTGTTTGAAGTGTGGAAAAGAAGTGAGAAATGAGGTCTTATTTGTAGGC
Organism: Centrapalus pauciflorus; assembly: GCA_020465985.1. Taxonomy (NCBI): domain Eukaryota; kingdom Viridiplantae; phylum Streptophyta; class Magnoliopsida; order Asterales; family Asteraceae; genus Centrapalus; species Centrapalus pauciflorus. The sequence continues at coordinate 16,266 of JAANYP010004536.1, read as the reverse complement.
AAAGTGTTTGGTCTTTCAAATGATGAAAGGCATGGATGAAAAGGTAGAGTGCAGTTTTAAACAAAATGATTGTGTTTAAAGTAATATTAAAAAACTAAAAGTCAACTTCTAATACACACATGGCCTATAGGCCAGCCATACATGTATTATACATGTATTTATATTTATTTTTGTGTATAAATGTATTTAGAGATGTATTCTTGTATTTCCCTTTTCTTGTAATTTCATAAATACTTATGGATGCATTGTTTTAATGAATTGTTTTAGTCTTGCATAATTAATTTTTAGTAATTGTATTAGTGTTTGATTAGTGTTACTAATCATAATTTAATTATGTACTTAGTTGAATTAATCCCTCATATCGTAAATCGATCTGATTAATTAATTTCCCGATTCATCGCACCGATGAATTTGATTCTAATTGAGTTGAATTTCTTCATGAACCTGGTTAATCACTTTGGTTAATTTCTAATGACCACTGATTAGGTTATAATTGGCCATTTAATACTAATTGGGTCATAGTTGCTAACCTGGTTTAATGCCGGATGTTACAGTCTCCCCCTGTTAAGGAAATTTCGTCCCGAAAATTTATCCTGTTTCCTCAGAGGTCTTGTTACTTCGGATTATTTGAGGGTATCTTTGCTTAAACTAGCCTTTGCATGCCTATGTGAATTCTGGTCCATGTCTAGAATTCCATCTGACCTTGAGGACGGGTATACAACTGTGCTTCAATCCTTTGACCTTACGGTCCATGATTTCAACCGTCTCTTTGTTGAAGAGAAGTTTATCAGTTAGTTGGATCTCTCCCAAGGGGTGACAAGTGTCTCCTCTAACAAACACTTCTTCTTATTCGATACATGGCAGGTATTGTGTATGCTGCTAAGCTCTGGTGGTAACTCTAAACGATAAGCTACGAGTCCAATTCCCTTTAAGACTTTGTTTTGCCAATGTATCGAGGGTTTAATTATCCTTGTTTCCCAAATCGTAACACGCCCTTCCATGGCAAGACTTTCATCAGTACTTGTTCTCCTAATTAGAACTCAAGGGATTTTCTATATTCATCTGCATAACTTTCTTACAATCGCAGGCAACTTTTAGTCAGTTTCGTGTCTGTACTATCCTTTCGGTTGTTTCGTGAATGATCTTAACGCCAGTGATTTGGCCATTTCCCACTTCTTCCCAATAAATCGGTGATCGACACTTTTGCCCGTAGAGGGCTTCAAACGGAGCAGCTTTAATACTTGAGTGATAGCTATTGTAGTACGATAATTCCACTAAGGCAAATGAGTATCCATTACACAGGCTCTTAATTTATGTTCTAGGGTTTGGATCGTTCTATTATTCTGACCATTGGTCTGAGAGTGATATGTGGTACTCATGTCTAGGTTTGTATCCACAGTTTTCTATAATAATTGCCAAAAGCTTAGCTGTAGATCTGCTATCCATATCAAAAATGATTATAATAGGCACTCCGTGTCCGGAGACGACTTCCTTGAGGTACGTTTGGACTAGCTTATTCATCCTGATGTTCTTCTTGATTAGTAGGAACGCGCGGATTTTGTTAGGTGGTCGAATATTACTCAAATGGTTTCTGATGTTGGTCTTAACTTTGGAGCATGTTAGAAATTTTTTGACATATGTGGCAATGTCATCCTTCATGATAGGCCACCCGTATAGTTCCCTATGATATATTTTATCGGATCCGGGGTGAACGACATATCTTGATTTGTGTCCGTCATCTTTAACCAGTTTTCTTACTCTATCAAAAACAGGGTAACCAGACTCTATTCGTGAAGTATTGATTTCCATTAACCCTTATTCCAAACTATTAATCCATTCTGTGCAGGGCTTTATTTTTCGTATTTTCCTCCTTAATAACTTCATGAACTAAGAAAGGAGGGTTTGGTTGAGTGGTTATAACTATGGCTGGTACTCTTAACGGCTTATGTGAAGACCTCCCCTTACGGGGCAGTCCTCAGAGTCTAGGTCCCAATTCATGCAACACAATATCAATCATACTAAGATAGGGTAATTAAATTGCGGAAAAATAAAATTACATGTACATTACAGATTAGGATTTAAGTTTACATATTTCAAAATAAAATTATAAAAGGGTAACATCTAATCTAATCATAACATCATACATCACATCAAGACTACCCAAAACCACCACATTTACCGTCTTCCAATCAGTACCAGAAGGTTTGTTGAGTAGTGGTCAAAGAAAGCTTCAAAACTTGGATCTTGAATGACCTAAGTACTAGGTCCTGCAGGTGATTTTCCTTTGGCTTTTCCTGTAAAATATTAATGCAACATCTGTAAGCAATGCTTAGTGAGTTTATAGATTTTCAATATCAACATGCGTGTCAAGCGGAGTCATTAGTCTTAGTGTGATATGTCTTGGCTGCCGCTACAGCCCTCATGATTGAGATATAGAATCATAGAATTGGATGATGTTCAGGCCACACTCACGCTTAAATCGTGGGGATCAGCCATATACTGGGCTAGCTACCAGTAAGTCAATATGGCAGAACATCGGAGGTCATTACCAAGTTCATAAGAACTGGTGAATTAGCCAGGTCTTGAACAATAGACCATCAAGGCTAGTCAAGCTGAATAAATCTATCAAGTATCTGATCAAATAGTGAAGCTTAAGTCATAGAAGTCATGATAGCAATGAATCATAAGCAATGTCTGAAGAAGTATTCAATGCAATATGAAATGATAATCAATTAGCTATCATGATCCACTGGGCAACACCCAACCTTGGCACACCTGAGTTATCTCAGGATTTTATCTTTGTCAATTCTGTAATCTGTCAATCAATTCTCTGACCCGCTTTTAAGTCTTTAAATCTTTGTTCAGATATTAACTGAACCTGTCCAGAATTATATCACATAAATCTCATGTCAATATCATCATCATTATCATGAAGTTTTCATCATCTTTTGGTCATAAATTCTTGTATTTTATCTGAGTCTGTTATCTGATAACTTGTCTTATCAATGCCATCATCTTTTATAAGTTCATATGCTTTTAAATTTTGATGCAATTCTATATATTTCAAAATACTTGAATTTCTATTTATTTGACAATTATATATATATATAAATATATATATGTATGTCTTATATATATATACACACACGAGTTATGTATATATATACATATATCACATACACACATGCACATGTAATTATATATATATTACTGAGAATTCATGGAGTTAATCATGGTTTCAGTATACTCATGTGATGGTTTCAGTATATATATATATATGTCTGTAAAAAGTTTCAGAAGTTTTGTGTGGGTTTCAGTACTATACCGAAACCTTTATATATTTCGGTACTTTAGGAGGGTTTCGGTATATTATATATAGCTTCTGTATTGTTTCTGTAACATATTTCTTAGTTTCGGTATCATCCACAAGGTTTCTGTGCCTTCAATGTTTCGGTATATATATATTATATGGGTTTCAGCATTCAAGAGTTTCAGTATTTCTTGGTTAGTTTCGGTACCTATTACCGAAACCACAAGGTTTCGGTACCCCTTTTGTGGTTTCGGTACTCATGCATAATACACTCAAACACACACACATTTTGTTTCGGTAGTGTGGTAGTACCGTATTTTGGGTTTCAGCAACATCAAACACACATAACACACACAGTTAATTTTTGTCAAGAACATCATTTTTATCAAACAAAATTCCGATTTCATCATATTTTGAATGATCAAAACTAAAATCTTTGTTTCTTTTAACATCTATCAACTTAATTTATCAAATTCTACTAAAATTTCATACATGCAACCAACTATTTCTATGTTTTAATCATGGGTTCGGTTTTGAGAAGAACCAAACCAAACTCATCTAAATTTCGAATTTAAATCAAGAAATTACCTTGAATTATTGTTGATTGTTGTTGTTGAATTCTTCCAGTAACCTTTCTTGGATTAAATCCTTGCTTAATTGCAATTTAATGAATCAAAATGATGAAACTTGATGATTCTTTTGTTGAAGTTGATCGTATGATGAGAGAGAGAAGAGAGAGAGAGAGAATTTGATTACTGATGTGTTAAATGTTCATAACTGAGTTTTATATATATATATATCATTTAGATATATTTGTAATTTAACCCATTAAACTATTGTATCTTAAATATCTTATAATTTAATCATCTTTAATAATTAATAACTCAAATGTAATTTAAGTACATCATTTCATTCATAATTATATTACAAGATAATTAACGTAATAAACTTACATTACTTAATCAAAATACAGAATTTACGATTAGATCAAAATTTGGGTTGTTACAGAATGGGCTCCACCACGCACAAACTTCGTCCCCGAAGTTAGCTATGTTTGAACAGACTGGGATAAGTAGTTTTCATAACATCTCTGGATTCCCAAGACTGATGCGAACCTTTGTGGTGTTTCCACTGGACGAGCACCATCTGTATTTCTTTGATCCTAAGCTTCTTGGTCTTCGAGTCCAAAATACGTTCTGGCTCTTCAACCACTCGAAGCTTTTCATCAATTTGCAAGTTAACGTGTGGTATCTGAACTTCTCTTTCATCTGCTAAACTCTTTCTCAAATGACTAACATGGAATACAGGATGTATTCCAGCTAAGTCAGCTGGCAGTTCAAGACGATAAGACTGATTTCCAATCTTTTCCACAATCTTGAACGGACCGATAAATCTTGGAGCTAGCTTGTTTCTTTTAATAAACCGCACCACATTCTTCATAGGAGATACTTTCAGCATCACCCAATCATTAACCGCAAAGTTGATAGATCTGTGCCGATTATCATAGTATGACTTCTTCCTGCTTTGAGCTTCAAGAATATTCCTTCTAACAAGTTGAATCTTCTCGTGTGTCAACTGTAGAAGGGCAGGACCTGCTATAGGCGATTCACCTGTTTCACGCCAACAGGTGGGAGTTCTGCATTTTCGACCGTATAGAGCTTCAAAAGGAGCCATCTTGATCGTTGAATGATAACTGTTGTGATATGAGAATTCGACCAAAGGCAAGTGGTCATCCCAGTTACCACCTAGATCAAGAACGCAGGCACGAAGCATATCTTCGAGAGTTAGGATAGTACACTCACTCTGGCCATCTGCATTAGGATGATAAGCAGTACTCATAGAGATCCGAGTACCCATCCCATTTTGTAGTGCTTGCCAGAATCTGGATGTGAAACGACTATCACGATCAGAGACGATTGATTTTGGCACACCATGACGAGAGATGATCTCGGTAATGTACATCTGTGCCAGTTTATCGAGAGAATAAGTTTCTTTCATCGGTATGAAATGTGCTGACTTCGTTAAACGGTCAACGACTACCCAGATGGAGTCGTGTTGTCTCTTGGTCTTAGGCATCTTCGTGATGAAATCCATAGTTATATGCTCCCACTTCCATTCAGGAACGGGTAGTGGTTGCATATCTCCAAAGGGTTTCTGGTGTTCTGCCTTAACCATATGACAGACTTTGCAGCTTTCAACACACTTACCGATATCTTTCTTCATTCCCGGCCACCAATAGTCAGCTTTCAACTCGAAGTACATCTTTGAGCTGCCAGGATGAACAGATAACTTGGACTGATGGGCTTCAGATAGAAGAGTGCTGCGAATAGAACCATATTTAGGAACCTAGATTCGGTTTCCCTTGAGACAGTGAAGTCCCAAATGATTCAGAGTTAGGAATTGTAATTGCCCTTTAAGATTTTCAGAATCAATGTTCTCTTCTTTCAGTGCTTCAGCTTGAGCAACTCGAATGTCTTCAATAAGATCAGAAGAGAATATAACTGGAGTTAGGGCATAACAGCACTTTTCTGGATAGACTTTCCTACTCAAAGCATCCGCGACAACGTTAGCTTTGCCGGGATGATATAGGATCTCGCAATCATAGTCCTTAATAAGCTCCAAGGACCGACGCTGTTTCATATTTAGATCCTTTTGAGTAAAAAGATGTTTGAGACTCTTGTGATCGGTGTAGAGCTGACACCGAGTCTCATAAAGATAGTGACGCCAGATCTTCAGTGCAAAGGTAACGGCAGCCAACTCAAGATCATGAGTTGGTGCACTTTTCTCGTAATCCTTTAATTGCCTTGAAGCGTAGGCAATAACTTTCCCCCTTTGCATCAGAACACATCCTAAGCCAGTACCAGAGGCATCACTATAGACAACGAAATCTTCATTGCCTTCTGGTAAAGCTAGGATCGGCGCTTGAATAAGCTTCTATTTCAGAATGTCAAATGCCTCTTGCTGTTTATCAGACCAAACGAAAGGAGTATTCTTTCGTGTTAGCATCGTTAGAGGTACAGCAATCTTCGAGAAGTCCTTTATGAATCGCCGGTAGTAACCAGCTAATCTGAGGAAACTTCTTATTTCTGAGGCATTGCGAGGCGTTTGCCATTTCTGAACGGCCTCGACTTTAGACGGATCAACGGAAATCCCTTCGCTAGAAACAACATGGCCAAGGAATTGAATCTATAAGAAATAAAATAGAAGTTCAAGTTCTGATGTAATTCAGGGAATACTTAGAAAATAACTCAAGACATATATAATAGAAATTATACCTGTCTGAGCCAAAACTCGCATTTAGAAAACTTTGCGTAGAGTCTTTCTTTTCTTAGTAACTCTAGCAATTGTCGCAGATGAATAGAATGATCATCCTCCGTTTTGGAGTAAATCAGAATATCGTCTATGAATACGATAACTGATTTATCCAACATTGGTCTGCACACGCGATTCATGAGGTCCATGAACGCCGCTGGTGCATTTGTTAAGCCGAACGGCATCACTAGAAATTCATAATGACCGTATCTTGTACGGAAGGCTGTCTTTGGAACATCCTCATCTCTAACTTTCAACTGATGATACCCAGAACGGAGTCTATTTTCGAGAAGTAACTGGATCCTTGTAGCTGATCAAACAGATCATCTATTTTGGGCAGAGGATACTTATTCTTTATGGTAACCTTGTTCAACTCGCGGTAGTCGATGCACATACGGAAGGTTCCGTCTTCTGTTTAACAAATAGAACAGGTGCACCCCACGGAGAAGAACTCGGTCGGATAAACCCCTTCTCTAACAGTTCTTGCAGTTGCTTTGACATTTCCTGCATTTCTGCAGGTGCAAGTCTGTAAGGAGCTTTTGCAATAGGAGCCGCACCAGGAACCAAGTCAATAATGAACTCGACTTGACGTTCCGGTGGCACTCCGGAAATGTCATCAGGAAAAACGTCTGGGAACTCACAGACAATAGGAATATCGGACAGAAATCTCTTTTCAGAGCTGAACTCAGATAGAGCATAACAAAGATAGGAGTCGTGACCTCTAGACAAGTATTTATGAGCTTTTTCTATAGATATGAAGCAATGAGCACCTTTTCTTTTCTCTCCTTTAATCTCCAATACCCGACCGTCTGAAGACTTGATTCTGATGATTCGCCGGTTGCAGACAATCGTAGCCTCGTTATTCATTAGCCAGTCCATGCCGATGATGACATCGAACTCTTTCAACGGAATCGGGATAAGGTCGAGGTTGAATACGATGTTGTCAACAAGTAATGTGCAATTACAGTAAACAGAATCAGCCATAACAAAATTGTTACTAGCTGTCTCAATGTCTAGTATCACAGAAAGCTTTGATGGAGACTTATGTAATCTTTGTGCAAAAGATGTTGATATGAAAGAACGACTCGCGCCGGAATCAAATAGTACTCGGGCAGGAATAGAGTTAAGCAGGAACATACCGGTAACTACGTCAGGTGTTTCTTTTGCTTCCTCGACTGTTATTTGAAATGCTCGAGTCTTTGCAGTCGGCGTTGCAGCAGAACTCTTAACTGTAGACCCTCCAGCTGATGACTGAGACTGATAACGCGACCCGCTACGACACTGATACATAAAGTGTCCCCTTTTTCCACATTTTGCGCATCCACGTCCCTGCTGTGGACATTCTTCACTAATGTGACCGATCATGTTGCACGCAAAGCAAGTAACATCATCTGGATTGCACAATCCCATGTGTGATCTTCTGCATCGCTTGCAGAATCGTGGTTCGTTCGTGAGGGAGTAAACTTGTGCTTTCTGCTGTGAACTATGCTGATGGGATTGCTGAGATTGCGACTTATTTGGCTTGAAAAATCTGCCAAATCTTTGTTTCTTCGGAGGAGACGGATTCATTGGGTTAGTCGTTGGAGCGTATAGCTGATCGCCGTACTCTAGATATCCTCTCTCAATCTGTCTGGCTGCTTCTACCATTTCCAAATAACTCTTATATTTGATAGCGCTCATCGGATGCCGGTATCTAGGATTGAGTCCTACACGGAATCTATTCATCTTTCTTTCTTCGGTAGCTACTTGGTATGAGGAGTAACCGCATAGTCGTGAAAACTCGTGTTCGTATTCTTCAACTGTCTTCGTTCCCTGAGTCAGCTGCATCAGTTGTACTTCCATCTTATCTTGTTGGTCGATCGGGCAATACTTCGCATTGAACATATCAAGAAACTGATTCCACTCTAGAGTCTGAATTATTTCTTCACCATAGATACTCCTCTGAGTTTTCCACCAGGCACGGGCAGCTCCGACAAACAATGCTGACGCATAACTCACTTTCTTCGATTCTAAACAATCAGAAATCCTGAAGATTTCTTCGGTATGGCTGATCCAATCCATCGCCTGAATTGGATTTACTGTACCCTCAAAGTTCAGGGCACCGCTCGCTTTAAAATCCTTAAATTTGCAGCCTTTTGGCTGAGCAATTTGAGTTTCGGGATTTGAATTATCAGAATCAGATTCATTAGTCTGGACTTGCTTTTCTTTTCTCTTATTCTTTTTATCTTCACGTCTTTTAGTTTCGGCCTCATCTCTGGCCTGAAACTGTTCTTGCATTATTTTGTTCTATTGTTCTGAGTGTTGGGCTAGAAGTTGTTGCATCATTTCAAACATTTGTTGTGGGTTCATGTTGCTGGGAATATCACCTGATCCTGATCCTGACATCTTCTACTGAAAATTAAAAGCATTTAACTTATCAGTTTATAGACTTAGATCTATGTACCCCTTTTTCCCATCCTAATAGTCTGTACATCCTATCTCAGTTCAAACCACCTAAATGATTAATACATATGTATTGCTTCAGTTTGAGACCAAGTATACTCACATAATTCTTGATTCACTCAAACTATGGGCTCTGATACCATCCTTTGAAGACCTCCCCTTACGGGGCAGTCCTCAGAGTCTAGGTCCCAATTCATGCAACACAATATCAATCATACTAAGATAGGGTAATTAAATTGCGGAAAAATAAAATTACATGTACATTACAGATTAGGATTTAAGTTTACATATTTCAAAATAAAATTATAAAAGGGTAACATCTAATCTAATCATAACATCATACATCACATCAAGACTACCCAAAACCACCACATTTACTGTCTTCCAATCAGTACCAGAAGGTTTGTTAAGTAGTGGTGAAAGAAAGCTTCAAAAGTTGGATCTTGAATGACCTAAGTACTAGGTCCTGCAGGTGATTTTCCTTTGGCTTTTCCTGTAAAATATTAATGCAACATCTGTAAGCAATGCTTAGTGAGTTTATAGATTTTCAATATCAACATGCGTGTCAAGCGGAGTCATTAGTCTTAGCGTGATATGTCTTTGCTGCCGCTACAGCCCTCATGATTGAGATATAGAATCATAGAATTGGATGATGTTCAGGCCACACTCACGCTTAAATCGTGGGGATCAGCCATATACTGGGCTCGCTACCAGTAAGTCAATATGGCAGAACATCGGAGGTCATTACCAAGTTCATAAGAACTGGTGAATTAGCCAGGTCTAGAACAATAGACCATCAAGGCTAGTCAAGCTGAATAAATCTATCAAGTATCTGATCAAATAGTGAAGCTTAAGTCATAGAAGTCATGATAGCAATGAATCATAAGCAATGTCTGAAGAAGTATTCAATGCAATATGAAATGATAATCAATTAGCTATCATGATCCACTGCGCAACACCCAACCTTGGTGTGCACAGGTCTCAATCCAGCTGATAAATGAATGTCAATAAATCTAACAGCAGCAATATATCTCAACCGGATCTTATGCATGTTCAATCTGAATATCTATAACTCACAGATCTGGGTCTTTATCAAACAGATATAAAAATCTGCCACCTGAGTTATCTCAGGATTTTATCTTTGTCAATTCTGTAATCTGTCAATCAATTCTCTGACCCGCTTTTAAGTATTTAAATCTTTGTTCAGATATTAACTGAACCTGTCCAGAATTATATCACATAAATCTCATGTCAATATCATCATCATTATCATGAAGTTTTCATCATCTTTTGGTCATAAATTCTTGTATTTTATCTGAGTCTGATATCTGATAACTTGTCTTATCAATGCCATCATCTTTTATAAGTTCATATGCTTTTAAATTTTGATGCATTTCTATATATTTCAAAATACTTGAATTTCTATTTATTTGACAATTATATATATATATATATATATATATATATGTCTTATATATATATACACACACGAGTTATGTATATATATACATATATCACATACACACATGCACATGTAATTATATATATATTACTGAGAATTCATGGAGTTAATCATGGTTTCAGTTTACTCATGTGATGGTTTCAGTATATATATATATGTCTGTAAAAAGTTTCAGAAGTTTTGTGTGGGTTTCAGTAAATTATGGTTTCTATACACATTATATATATATTTCGGTACTTTAGGAGGGTTTCGGTATATTATACATAGCTTCTGTATTGTTTCTGTAACATATTTCTTAGTTTCGGTATCATCCACAAGGTTTCTGTGCCTTCAATGTTTCGGTATATATATATTATGTGGGTTTCAGCATTCAAGAGTTTCAGTATTTCTTGGTTAGTTTCGGTACCTATCACCGAAACCACAAGGTTTCGGTACCCCTTTTGTGGTCTCGGTACTCATGCATAATACACTCAAACACACACACATTTTGTTTCGGTAGTGTGGTAGTACCGAAACCTTAAGGTTTCGGTACCCACTATTTTGGGTTTCGGCAACATCAAACACACATAACACACACAGTTAATTTTTGTCAAGAACATCATTGTTATCAAACAAAATTCCGATTTCATCATATTTTGAATGATCAAAACTAAAATCTTTGTTTCTTTTAACATCTATCAACTTAATTTATCAAATTCTACTAAAATTTCTTACATGCAACCAACTATTTCTATGTTTTAGTTCATGGGTTCGGTTTTGAGAAGAACCAAACCAAACTCATTTAAATTTCGAATTTAAATCAAGAAATTACCTTGAATTATTGTTGATTGTTGTTGTTGAATTCTTCCAGTAACCTTTCTTGGATTAAATCCTTGCTTAATTGCAATTTAATGAATCAAAATGATGAAACTTGATGATTCTTTTGTTGAAGTTGATCGTATGATGAGAGAGAGAAGAGAGAGAGAGAGAATTTGATTACTGATGTGTTAAATGTTCATAACTGAGTTTTATATATATATATCATTTAGATATATTTGTAATTTAACCCATTAAACTTTTGTATCTTAAATATCTTATAATTTAATCATCTTTAATAATTAATAACTCGAATGTAATTTAAGTACATCATTTCATTCATAATTATATTACAAGATAATTAATGTAATAAACTTACATTACTTAATCAAAATACAGAAATTACGATTAGATCAAAATTTGGGTTGTTACAGCTTAACTCATTTCTTTCGGCTATCAGCGTTTGCAACCTCATTAGTTTTCCTCAGGATATAACGAATCTCACTGTTGCAACCACTTATTAGCTCTATCAACGATGTTACCTAATATTTGACTCTTTCTGGTTCAAGATGTGTTGGAGGCTCTTAGGGTCCGTGAGTGTAATACACTTCTTACCGTACAACTAATGTCTTCAAGTCTTAAGGGTAAAGACTACTGTTCCAAGATCTAGATCATGCGTTGTGTAATTCACCTCGTGAACCTTAAGTTTTCATGAAGTATAAGCTTTGACCTTATCTTTCTACATCAGTCCATTGTGTGAAGTGTCATAGTAATCTATAAATTTCTCGTTCCTCTTAGGTATGGACAAAATAGGCGCGCTGCACAGTTTGTGCTTTAATAGCTGAAATGATATCTCCTGATCCTTGCTCCAATCATACTTAATGTCTTTTCGGGTCAGTTTTGTTAGAGTTCTAGTGATCTTTGAGAAAATTGCTTATAATAAGTGGCAAGTCTTAAGGACTGTCGTATCTCTATGGGGGTTCTAAGAGTTGACCAATTCCTGATAGCCTCGATCTTTGCGGGGTTGACTTGGATTCCTTTACTATTGTTCACGTGACCGAGGGATTTCACCTCTCCTAACCAAAAGTCAAATTTAGAAAGCTTAGCATATAGTGGTTCTTTCTCCGATAATTCCAGAATCAGTCTTAAATGTTGCTCGTGCTCCTTCTCGTTTCGTGAGTAGATTAAAAGTCATTCATGAATGTTGGTACATCCCGTGTGACGATAGCAGTCTAAGTTGTCTTACATTGTGATTTTGCATATGTTTGGTATATATATATATTATATATGATTGATGTTTATCAGTGTTTGTATGTTTGAACTTAATGTAATGTATTACAAGAAGTTTAAACATAAAACTCAAAGATAAAATCAATCATAAGGTAATATTATAAGTTTCATCACTTAAGTGTTTAAGTGTATTGGTTAGATTCGAATATGTAAAGGAAGACATTCGAATCTGTGATAGATTCGAATGTATCCTTAGATTCGAATAGGTTAGATTCGAATCTGTCAGATGGACAGATTCGAATGAGGCCTTAGGCCAGATTCGAGGTTGGCCCACAACAGACTCGAATCAGGGTCTATAATTAGGGATAGACTCGAATGATTAGCAGACCTTTGGCAGAATTCGTGAGGAATTAAGCAATAGGCGATCTCGAGGTTATCAGCTAGGTGAAGTCCCGTTTTTTTCGGAGAGGAGGAATTAGTACGTAGGATCGTTCGTGGGTCGTTCGTTCAGCGTCTCATAGTCTCCGTGTTTCCGTTGGTGTTGTTGAGAGTTTTTTGGGGGGTTCCCGTCTGACCGTCACCGAGGATTCCGCACTCGTAACGGAATCCTGCGTCTAGATAGATCTTGCTAGTGGTTAGACCTTACAAGTGCGTATCCGAGTAGCCAGGGGTTTTCCAGGCATATGACGGGGGAGAAGGAAAAAGGAGGTAAAGAGTCTTCTCACAGACTTCACGGGGATTTATAATAGGGGATTTGTATCATTTCGCGCAGGGCAATCAAAGGAGGAAGGTTGTAAAATATCATGGAACTGGCGAACAAAAGACGTCATCTAATGGGAGATTACGTTCGATCAGTTTATCACTGTTGATTTAAATTGGTTATTAATCTCATTATGTGTATCTCAAAGTCTGGATGGGATTTAAGAAGGAACTCGGTGTTATTTACCGGACACTGAGGCTGTTAGTTGCTAAAGCGGGGGGGATTGGTGTGCATTCAACATACCGAGATGGTTGGTTATTGATGCTGGGGTCTCCAAGCGCAACGAGAGAATAGGAATAAAGAATGACTTGTACATGCTTCGATATGAACATAGCCAGAAATTTCGATGGGTTCCGATCTGCTTTGTGCTTACTTATCAAAAGTTCAGAAAAACGGAATAAAATCGGTTTGTGGCACAGTACGCAGTGCTCACTTGCATCCTGAGGAAAATGAACTACATACGAAGCATGGTTTGGTGCAAGGTGTGCCTTCTGAAGAGCTTTAGGTCTTTCAGTTGTGAAGAGTTTGAAGACAGAGTGTTCTACGTTGCCGAAGGGCAAGAGCAACAAGCAACCTAAAAAGGACCACAACCCGTCCAAGAAGCTGAACTCCATAACCTTAGACATTCGATTTGTTGCATTTATGGGCCCTTTTCGCTCTCTCACACAATGGACTTAATAGTTATAGGAGCGGGTGTTAGTTGGTTTTGCTTAGTTATCACTGACGATTTACCACGGTGTTCTTGGGGTTTTCTTTTAGGTACGAAGGACGAGACTGCTACAAAGCTCATCTGGTTTTCTTAGACCAAGTGGGATAGGAAGGAGACTTACTCCGGAACAAGGTTTTAAAACATATTGTATTTAGTGGATGTGATAATGGGGGACTGCATCTGAATTTAATAAACTCTGTAATTTGGTTTGTTTGTCTATGTTGCCTATCAAAAGGGCATCGTGCATCAATTCGTGCTCACCATTGCACCTCTAAAACAAAATGGTGGGTGGTTCTCCCGACGTTAAATAAAAACAGAACATGTATTGCGGCCTGCAGGCTTGCATTGGGCTTTGCATGACTATGCTTTCGGATTCAAAAAGCTTCCACCCATGTTTTGGCGGGGACGGGGGAGGGGATGGCAGTGAAAATACCGCGTGCCATACTTTATAGATAGCGTCCTTCCAGTCAAATCATTGTAACCCACACTACACAGTTTTTTTGAAATTTTGAATAAACGGCCACCTAACCATCCCTAACTTTAACTTGGGATTCGAACCGTTTGGGAGTACCCTGCCCACTTTTAAAGAACAAAACATCAACCGAAGTTTGCGTTTGTGTGTGAATGTGAAAAGGCTTTGTTTTTTTTTTGATCGAAGGATACTTCCTAGGTTATGTGCCACTCACTCAAACCAAACGGGTTTTTAACAAAAGGAGTTAGTGGTTTACTGTGGAGATTGTGTTATACTTATTGAAGTCACACGTTATACACATTCTTTGAACCTCACACTGTGTTTCCGGATATGTGGATATTTTCTGTGGACTATGATTTCAAGTTATTTGAGCGTCACGTATTCATCTTTACTTACCTTCCTTTGGATCATGTTAACCGCTGCACCCGCGTTTGCCGCCGAAGCCCGGGGTACGAAGAGATGTGTTAGCCCTGGGGGTGGGGTTGGTTTAGGTTGTGGTGTTGGGGCACTATCGAAAAAGACATGGCACGTTGCCACCCTAAATGACGTATGGGCCATATTTTTTTTTCCGATGTGTAGGACCACGTTCGAACTACGTCCGAGCCTACTGCCGATCCTTGTAGCTAGTTCTCCAGAACTAGTTGCTAATCCAGATAGAATCCTAATACTGAGATATCAGACTCAAGTAGTCATTCAAGTCTGCCTCTGAGGATAAACGTCGTGAGGACGATAATGGAAGCTGAGCCTGTTCCCCCTTTAGGTGAACATATGGCATCCAAACTAGGAGATAATTCTAAGGGGGGTTAAGATCGAAAATTAGAGACCCTAGGATTATACAAAGAGACCTTCCTTTTATAGATATGGCATCTAGGAAATCCTAACGAGCGGTTTTGGCCCTCCTGTGAGGACTCGGAGTAGCTGTAAACGACACAACACCTGTTTTGTTGTCGATGCTATAAGGTGACTACCGACGGCATTACTTCCCATACATCGTCCTATCTATTCGTGTTTCAACTCGTCAAACTAGACCTAGCTGGTCAACCACGTCGGTCCCCCTACGTCTCAAACGACCTTGTCAAGCTATGAGCCGTCAACAAATTGGTTGCAAATGTTGCCACTTAAGCGACCAAACTCTCCTTGGGTTTTTGACCATGTCGATGGCTTAGTCAGGATCAGCCCAGGAAGGAACTGTCACAATTTACGGGCACTACCACTAGCAGTTTGTGGGGATCAGGGTTAGCTTCTCGGTTACCGAGGGGACTGGCATGGAGATTTTTTAGATTGGAATAGGAACCAAATGGGTTGTTTTGTCGTCTTTTTTAATGTGCTGCCAAAGCGAGGACCCGATTGGCTGGTTATTCTTAATATTTTATTTGTTTTGGTCGGTTTTCTGGGTGGGTATAGTCACGCGTCAACAAGGCATATGATTCCGTTGCACGGGTTTCAAACCAATGAGGCGGGGAAATCGATACAATATGAAGTTTTGCCCCCTGTAGCAAGGTTAGAAGCAATTAGGTGTTTTAGTTTGCGAGCATTTAAAGGCGATCGTAAAGTATAGAGAAGGGAACGTATGAAGAAGGGCGGGAACTGGATATGAGGAAGTTGACTAAGGGGAGTTGGAATGTAGACACACGATACGGGCCCTGGATGGTTACAGATACTAGATAGTAGAGGAGGAGAGTATAGAGAAATATGTAGAAGGGGAGATGGAGGAGAGAAAGAAGGTAAAAGAGGGAAGGGGGAGGAGAAGCTATAAAAAAGAGGGAGAAAAGGG
>JAANYP010004535.1:155000-272834 GCA_020465985.1 Centrapalus pauciflorus | reverse complement strand
AAAGGTGACTTTTGGCCCTTTTTCAGGCCTGAGTTCACTCAGCAATTCTTTACAACCTGTCATGTGCCCTGAGCAGCCACTGTCCAAGTACCAAACCTGGGTAGGTTGTTTTTCCTGCGGAGTGATAAGAGAATTATTAGTCATTTTTAGGGGAACTCATCACAGAGATGAGTTCTCCTACTTCATCAACATTTGTTGATGGATTTGAAATATCCACACTAATATTCCCTATCTGAATGGTATCAGCTTGAATACCATTCTCAGTAACTGTGCCATTTCCAACACTGCTTGTGACAACTGTGAGAGAAACAACATAGTTAACAGGCCTCATGTCCTCAGATTCAGGACAGTCCTTGGCCAGATGTGTCTTCTTCCCACATTTGTAACATTTTCTCTTTTTAGTATTTTTGGAAGAAGATCCTTCAGAAACACATTCTGAGCTATTTTTGTTGATTCTTTCAGCAGGTTTAGCATTCTTTGTTGAATCAACAGCTTGTGTGGAGAGTTCAATAGCCACAGCTTTGACTGTCTCTTCTTTCCTCTTTTTGGGAGGACAGATGTCAAAGACAGGAAGCTTGATTAGCTTTTGAGCTTCCACATGTTTGGGAAACTTATTCCCAGTTGTCTCAGTTTGAGCAATGGCTTTGCCTTTGCCCCTATTGGATTGTGATTTATGCTGCCTATCAGCATACTCACTGTGTCTGGTTTTGAAAAACTTATTTTCATTTAAAACGAATTTACCACTATGATTTGAAAACTTATTTGAAATCACAGCAGTTTTGTTTTCAACATGAGACTTACCCTTGTTGAAAACAGGCTGCTTACTTTTTGAAAACTTGTTTTCAAAGTGTTTAGCATCAAAAGGATTAACACGCTTTTTACCATCAGCTTTGGACTCAGAACCTGTTTTGTCAACAGGTTTAGCATCCATAGCTTCAGTTTGAACATGTTTTCCTTTCTTTTGCTTATGTGAGCTAGCAGAGCACTTAGCAGGCTGACTTGGAGAACAAACTCCAACATCAGCTTTTGAGCTGAGTTCACACAAGCTGTCAGTATTTTGAGGCCTGACAAACCTGTTTGTTGAGATTAGTTTACCATTCACATTTTGAATGAATGTATTTGGAAGTTCACCAAGAGTGGATAAATCTTTTTTCAGATTACTTATCTCAACAATGGAAGCTGCTGTGTCAAGATCCCCTCCAAGATAGGCTTGGATTTGTGCAGGAATCTGTTGACTTATACAATGGCTGACTTTTTGTGCAGATTGGCATCAAGAGTCAACTATCTTTTGAAGCTTGGCATGCTTTATATCTGTTTCTCTCTTTTCTTCCAGTAAAATGGAGTTGACGTGTTTTAATTCATCAAGCTCAGTTTCCAACTTATGGAAACTGTCCAGTTTACTGGATTTAGTTTTAAGATCAGCTTTAAGCTTAGAGATTTCAGATAATAAAGCATCATGCTTCAACAGCAGCTTTGAGATCAACAAGCATATATTCAAACATTTTAACTTTTTCTTCAGAACTGTAAGCCACAAAATTTTGTACCTTATACATCATTGTAGGATTCCAGTTCTCTAAGCTGCTGAAGACTTCAGCTTCAGCCATATCCTGTTTGAAACTGCTTGTTGATGGGACATCAGTGTTGGCCATCAGACATTGATTATCTTCTTCATCAGATGATGAATCAGATTCCTTCCAGTCACATGTCTCTGCCATGAGTCCCTTTTGGCGATTGGAAGACACAGAGTTTTCCAATTTCCTCAGCTTAGCCATGGCCATAAGGTACTTAACCCTATAGCCATCATCCTTGTTAGTCTTGTTGGGTTTGGATGACTGACCAACAGCTTTTGACACACAGTCAGCAGCTATGTGACCAGTTTTGCCACACTTAAAGCACTCAGCTTTGGATTTGTCAAATGCCTTCTTTTTGCCAGCACTTGAACCTCCTTGCAGCATATTTCTTCCAAACCTTTTCTTGTTGAACCTTTTGACAAGCATGGCTATCATTTGCTCATCATCTTGTTCAGCAAGATCTGCAGCATCTTCTTCATCTGACACCTCCTCCTTTTCATCATCCTGTTGATCAGGTTGAATGAACACATCACTCACCTGATTTTACAGGCTGTCTCACACTAGCCACAAAGGCTGCACCTCTTCTGGACATTTCCAAGGCATTTCTCTTTTGTTGCCTTGACTGTTCATCATTCAGTAAGGATCCATACAGATTGACCAGATCCATACTTCTGATAGTACCTGAGTTCCTTAGGATTGTTGAGAAGTAGTTCCATTCTTCAGGTAAAATGTCCAGAAATTTGTTCACCAGAGTAAGACTGTCCTTGGTGATCCCAACAGCTTTTGAGATCATTCACTAGAGCAGTGAACCTGGTGTAGGTTTCAGTGAGAGTCTCCTTTGGTTTAGCAAAGAAGAGTTCATACTGTCTAACAAGATTGTTGATCCTGTTGTCCAGTGTGATTGTGGGTCCATCATAGACGGTACACAAAGTATCCCACATCTCCTTTGCTGTCTTCATTTTCTCAACCTGCTTGAACACATCATCAGGGAGAGAAATGACCAGGTTGTTTCTGGCCTTTGCATCCAGAGCCACCAATCTCTTGTCTTCATCAGACCATTGAGCTTTAGCTTTCTCAAAGGTCCTGATTTCAGGAGCAGCTCCTTCAACCGCTGGAGTTATGGTAGTAACAGAGGTTGGCACATAGGGACCCTCCATCACTATCTCTGGCAGTTGTACATCCAGATTCTCTAAATAGAGCATCATTCTGCACTTCCAACCAGAGAAGTTTTGATGATTAAATTTGGGAGGTTTGCCCATAGAGCCATTGTCATAGTAAGAAAAATTTGCAGCACTGTTGTCCATGGAAACTTGGGAGAATGAGATATCTAGAATGACACACACTCTAAACTGCTCTGATACCAGTTGTAGGTCCCGAGAGGTTCCCAAAGTATATAGTTATAAGCTGTAGAGGGGGGTGAATACAGCAATTTAAAAACTAGACACTCTTTTCTCAATGTTTGTATGTATTATCAACAATTTGTTAATTACAAACAAGCTTGAATGCGGAATAGTTCAAGCTGAGATGACAGATACAACAGTATGCTTACTAGTCTAATACAGACTCAAACTAGTATACAATGAATACACTCACTAAGAAGCACTCACTGTGTTTACAAGACTTAAAGGAACGGCTTATGTAAAACAGCTTATACACACAGATGCTGGTTTACACAGAAGGTTTGCATGCATGAAAATCACACTTGCACGTTCACTCTTGGGTTTCAGCACTTAGCTTTCTTCACTCTTCTTTCTGACCTTCGAAGCTTCCTTTTATACTCACTTAGAGGATCTAAGAGAAACATCTTCATTGGACGGAATGAAAAAGGAGAAGTCTTGTTGAAAAGACAACATAACCTTTTCTGCACTTTTCTGAAAAGCAGACTTGTCTTCACATGTGCAAAACTTTTGTCTTTTTTACTTTGTCTACTGTTGCATTGCCTTTAACTAATTTAGGAATGTCAACTTTGCGTCTTTCTTCCTTGTAAAGGCCTATTTTGATATAAGAAAAAGGTCTGTCACCCTTTTTCAAATAACCTTTTGTCTTCATGCTACAGAACAGCTTCGGCAGGCTGAGCAGTTCTTTTTTCCACTTTGTCTTCGACTTTGTAAACTGATCTTGTAGTCAAAAACAATACATGATGACTTGGAAACATATTCCATAAAGTGTTTAGCCTGTTCACAAAGAACAGGTTCTGTTCACAAAGAACAGAACACTTTAAAAATGCCCAAGCTGCTCAACAGTGTAGAGCAGCGTAGACAGTTTATGTCCAGCCTGTTCAGCAGACAGAGCAGCTTGGACAAACTGTCTTAGTTGCAACACATGCAACATATAGAACAGGTTTAGACTGATATTGCAAATCATTTTCAGGTTTCAATAAGGCATATAACAGGCCTTAAATTCAACCTTCAAATGCATCAACAGGTTTGATTATAAATCTTCCCCTCAGATAAGTTTGCAACATATCTAAAGTATCATTATACTTTGTAATAGAAAATAGGATGAGGTGTTTTCTAGCAGAGAAATTTGTTTTTCAGAGTTAAAAATAAACATCAAGCTATGTCTAAAAGTCACAAATGTCTTATTTAAATTCCAATTTGGCTAATATAACCTGCATTAAAATGATATAAGGGCTATATAACCAATTTCATACCTTGAATTCAATTCACTTAAATTCTTAGGTTTATCCGGTATACGAGCTTCAATTCAGAGATATAAACGTGTTGCAAGGAATATTCCTATCACAATCGAGTACCAATTTATGAACTTAGGTCAAAATATGAACCAAAACTCACGATTTAAGTTAAATATCAACTAATTAACTTAGAAACTAAAATATTATTCTTCATTGATCTTAATTTCATGTATTTGGTCGTTAATTTGCCATATTTCTCTTAAATTGAAAGTTTGAGATGACGAGAAGAAGAAACCGTAAGTTGAAGAAGCCTTAGGCTGAAAATAAGATTTAATCTCATTAAAAACATCTTTTTGATTTACAATTGCTAATGATAGCAACCAATTGTGATTCGTGAATTTTGCTTTGTAGCAAAATATCCCAATTACTACATCGGTGTAGCAAAATATACAGTGATTATATTTTTATTGGAATAAAGCCTAGTAAAATTTATTATAACGAAAGAAGTTACAACCAACATGTGAGACTCTCACACCAACTTAAACCAAAAGCAACTAGCTTTTTGGATATATTGCATGGAAGGATTGTAGACAGTTGATCGTGCAATATAATTTGTATGTTATATATGTTTGTACCTATTAAAATTCAGACATTTGCTTAAAAAACTTGTACTTTATACAAAAATTTTGTCTTTAAGAGCCTAACCTAAATACATTAAAGGATTTATTCCTTTTTGAAGTAAAACAATGGATATCATGTCAATTGATCAAATTTGCAAGAAAAAGCTTGTATACAATTATATTGGTTCAAATGTAAAGGAAGAAATAATCATACGAAACATTTGGACTTCAGATTACCAAATTGGTCGGATTATACACCACAGAAAATCATCAACCCTTCCATGTATGACTCGTATACAACACTATTGTTTTATCTGAACACGGATTTTGGCACCGTGCTGCTAAAAAGTAGAACCAATAAGATACATATCAAGGTAATGCCGCAAACAAGGTCACGAAAGCCGTCACTAGACCTGTTGTATTTAAGATCTACCTAAATCCAGAGGGTGCTGCATGTGCACCACCACCTGCACCTGCTCTCCTCTCCTCGTGGCTTTCGATTGTGCAAGTAGCTCATCATAGTTCTTAGCAGTAAAAAACAATCAATAGGGGTTGCTATAGAGACGACAAATGAAATGATATATGAGTATAACGTACTCGTTTATCAAAAGCATTATCTCTTATGCTAATGATTTTGTCAGCAATGTCGTAATCAATGGCTTCTTGGGCTTGGAAGTAGTTAGGTCATTGGATGTCATATTTAATTCCGTCTTTTGGTTTTCCAATTCCCTTTTCGAGGAGCTCTAGGAAGTAATACGTGTTTGAAGAATAGAATCAATTTTAGATTTATGAATTAAATAAGTTTAGGGCATATTTTGTAATTAATGTAAAGTTGACTTTTAGATATAAATTGAATTTTCCTTTTGTAAATGTCATAGATCTGACATTCTTGATTTTGCACGGATTCACACAGAGACTAGTGCTACAGTGTTCGACTCATTCCAATTTTCATTATAATCATTTTGGTGCAATATAATCATTCGGTTAGTTGTTTGATTCTGTTCTTAATTGTTTCTATTGAATGTTTGATTGATTATACTGGAATAACAATTGGTATCAGAGCATGGAAATGGATTTTTGATTGAATTTTTGAAAATATTTCACTATTTTATCGGAATATTTGAAAAATCGAGAAACC
Organism: Centrapalus pauciflorus; assembly: GCA_020465985.1. Classification (NCBI taxonomy): domain Eukaryota; kingdom Viridiplantae; phylum Streptophyta; class Magnoliopsida; order Asterales; family Asteraceae; genus Centrapalus; species Centrapalus pauciflorus. The sequence goes on along the minus strand of JAANYP010004535.1, from coordinate 266,870 downwards.
CCTAGGGTTTTTGATTCAGTGGGTGATTGTTTATGAAAATTGGATCGAAGGAAAAGGATTGAAAAAACGAACAGAGTGATTATACTTTCAATCTGTAATTCAAATCACATAAAAAGTTTGATTGGATTTTCGATTTTTTTTAAAAAAAATAAAAGTTCATCACCGTTCTTGATAAAATCAGGGTGTTTAATCTGAAAATATCCAAAGTGCTTTCATAAAACGTGTTTGTCAGTGAAAACCACACCTTCGATTTCATTGTGGGGTCATTTTATGCAATTTCATTGAAAACATTGAAATCAGGACTCGAATTTCCTTAAAAATCATAAAACTCGAATAAGGTTCTGTTCATGTATTAATCGAGTTGCAAAGTGTTTTATTCTAGTTGAAAATCATTTGCAATCGAGTTGAATTGAAGGTTCAATCGAGTTGAAATGAAGTTTTAATCGAGTTGACAAGACAGTGTAATCGAGTTGAATTGAACTTTCAATCGAGTTGAACTCTGTTTTATTCGAGTTAGAAGGAAGTGTCTATCGAGTTGATAAACACATTCATTCAAGTTGAATAGAAGTTTCAAACGAGTTGTATTATATTTCAATCGAGTTGACTAGAAGATTCAATCGAGTTGAAATCTATTCTATTCGAGTTGAAAGAAAGTTTTATTCGAGTTTTATAAAACATTTGTCAAGTGGAATCAAGTTTAATTCGAGTTTAATCAATCATACTTCATATTGATTCGAGTTCATTGTTCTTTCATCTGAGTTTTATTGAAGTATCATTCGAGTTTTATCAACTCTTCATTTGAGTTGCATTACTAATCTTTTGATTGATTCCTTCTAGATTCGAGTTTCATGCTTTACAATTCAAGTTGATTCCATTCATTGTTCGAGTTTTATCATTCTTTGATCGAGTTTGATCCCATTCATTTTGAGTTTCATTCGAATATCATTCGAGTTTGATCAACTTATCATCAAGTTTTATCAAATTTTCAAATTCAATCAATTTCATTTAAAAGATCTTTGAAGATTCCTTTTTTAATCAGTCAACATGTCCAAAGATGCACTTGCCATGGGGTCGGAAACAAAACCTCTAATTATGTACAGAGGAGAATACGTTCAGTGGAGGGAAAGATTCCTTGAATTCATCAGTTTCCATGACCTGTCTGATGAAATGCTGATATCACTCAATGACGGACCAGCTGTTTTCCATGAAACCATACCTGCAATACCAAATGGCAATCCTACTATCCCGGAAAGAAAAGTAGAGGTCACAAACCTTACTGAAGCACAAAAACGCAGAAAACTAGGTGATAAGACTGCTAGAAATCTCTTGCTGATATCAATACCAAATGATATATATACATGTCTTACCAATACAAAAACAGCCAAATCCACCTGGGATGAGGTCTGCAAATTGATGAGAGGTTCAGACAGAGCAGCAAGAAACAGAGCCCGAAACAATTTAATGACGTTCGAAAACTTCAGAGCAAGAGAAGGGGAACTGCTGGAAAGTACTTATTTGAGGTTCGTCAATCTGGTCAGTGAGATAAAAAGGAATGGTGTGACAAAGTTAAATTTGGACATTAATGTCAAATTCCTGAACGTGCTGAATCCGGAGTGGGATAAGTACACTATGATAATTCAGCAAAAAGAGATTGACGACATGGACTTTCACATGGTATTTGAAAACCTTAACAACTACCAAGAAGTTGTTTTAAGGAAGATGCCAGGAAAGAAGAAGGCTGAAAAGGAAACCGTTGATCCTTTAGCTTTGTTGGTATACAAGAAATATAAATACAAGCTAAAAAAGGAGAAACGGGTAGTAGTGAACAACAGTTCATCAGAGTCAGACTCATCTGATTCCTCAACTGATTCTGAAATTGAAGAAATGAAGAAACAAATGGCCTTACTGATGAAGTCATTTCAGAAGAAGTTTTACCGCAAACCGACCAACAATAAGATGAGGTACAAGATAGGCTCACGGAAGTATGAGAAGAGGGACAGATATGATAAATCAGGAGAGAGAATTGGCAAGAAAGCTGAGAAATACGAAAAACCTGATAAGCCCGCCAAGGAGGATTCTGAGCAAAAATGCTATAATCGTGGCAAGCCAGACCATTTTGCCAGAGAATTCAGATTGCCTGTAGTTAAGAATTCAGAATACTACACTCGCAAGGCTTTGCTGGCAAAGGAAAAAGAGGCCGGTAATGCTTTGATGGCTGAAGATGATCAATGACTCCAATTATCTGAAGATGAAGATATTCTAGATGAAGATGCACACATCTGTCTGAAATCTGAATTTTTTAATGATTCTGAACTTAGTGAGTCTGCAATGATAGCTGAATATGAGGTTTGGGTGGGTTTGATGGATGAGGAAACTGAAGAAAAAAAGGAGTTTGATGATGATAAGGAACTAACAGAAGAGATGGCACTGATGGCAACAGGAGATGATGCATACAACAATGCAAAGGATGATGATGAGTCAGATCCAGATGCCTCAGAGAGTTCAGAGACTCCAGAGGTACAATCTAATTCAGATTCTGATGATGATAACTTCTGTATGCTTGAACAAAAATGGTCTCAAATGGCTTATATGTTAAAGAAATTTGAAAAATCTTTAAAAGCTGAAAAGAAAAATGTCCATTCCTTGGAAAACAAATTGAATCAAGAACATGCTTTAGTGTTAGATTTTTCCAAGGATAAGGCATTAGCTCTAAGAGAGGTATCAGATTTACAAGATCAATCCAATGAAATCCAAAGTCAAATTCAGAATCTGAATAACAATATATCTGACCTAAAAGAAAAACTGAATTTAGCTGAATTATAAGCATTAAGTTATTCTGTGAAATATCATGTTATATTTGATGAAAGAACAAAGCTTTATGAGAAAATTAAATCTTTGGAAGATGAGTTTTTAAAACGAGGTCAAACAGATCAAACTATATATTTGAATCATCCTAAAGATACCGAATTTTATAATTCAAAATCAGGTATAGGTTGGACTAATCCTAAATAGCTGATAAAAGCAATTTCAAGTTCACCAACTATATATGATGTCAGATATATGAATTTAGGATTACAAGTGGTTTTCATGAAAGCTTCAGATGAAGTAGAACAGGTGAAGACTTAAAAAGGTTGAGAACTGATAAAATGCAGAATACTGTAGATTATAACAGATTAAATAAGAGTTATCAAAATTCTTGCATTTCTGAGGAGTATATATTCAGACGTATTTTGAAAAGGATTTATCTAAAAATATTACTCATTCTCAAAATCCATATATACCAAATTCAATTCTTGAGAAGATAAATTCTAATCTTGAATTTAAAATCAAAACTTTTGAGTCTGAAAATGATAATCTTAAGGCTGAAATTAAATTCTTGAAATTAAAACTGAAAAAATCAGCATGAAATCAATTCTCAACCAGATTAGAAACTTTTAATTAAACCTGATTCTATTAATTCTGAACAAGAATTTGATCTGTATATGAACTCGGATTTCAACTCATTAGAGGAGATGTTTGTCAAAATAGATGAATTAGTCAAACCTTTACATGACAAACAGGCTGAAAAATCTAAAGAACATGTAAGTATTCTGAAAAGAGTATCTACAGCTTCTAAGGATACATCAGAAAATTCACCGGTTTTACAAATGAAAAAGGTGAAAACAAAAGTTAATTTTGTGACTCCAATATATGAAAAAGGTGAATCATCTTCATCAAAGGATTCTATTGCAAAGAAGATATAGACTTCCAAAGGTAAGAGAATTTTACATGATAAACACATTTCTAAAACGACTAATTCTCGTGTTTCTATTATGTCAGATAATATTGTGAAAAGTTCACGGAAGAAAGAATGGCACAAGAAGCAACAAGCAACGAAACAAAAGAGATTAAGACAAGAGTGAAGAGTTAAAGAAAATTTTGAACTGATTGGATTAGTCAAATTGATACTTCTGTCTGTAATAAATTTACTGATAAACGTTGTACAACATACTCTCGAATTGATTTACTTGCCTTAAATTCTAATCATTGTCATATGTTGCATGCTAAATTTGATAAGCTTGTTTGGCTACCGAAGAAAAAGGCTCCTCCTTTTAAACAGGGAAAGGTTCCAAAGAAACAAACTTCAAAATCAGTTCCACACCGAGCTGTACAAAAATGGATACCTGAACAAACTGTTAAAAAGTGGGTTCCTAAATCAAAAACATTAACCAATGAGAAGTCTAAAGACAAACCACATGATTTACCAAAATCAAAAGTACCCAACTATAAGTGGGTACCTCACATCTTTTTCCATCTTATAGGTAAATCATGTGTGGTACCTTGACTCCGGGTGCTCAAAGCATATGACCGGATAGAGAGAAACCCTCACAAACTTTGTTGATAAATTCTGTGGGACGGTTTGATTTGGAAATGATCAATTCTGTCCGATCAAAGGGTATGAGAGTCTTGAGTACGACAAGATTACGATTCAAAAATTCTTCTACGTTGACGGTCTAGGACACAATCTGTTCAGTATTGGGCAACTGTGCGACAAAGGATTAGAGGTCAATTTTAAAGCAAATCGGTGTAGCATTAGATCTGGGGAAGGGAAGGAGATACTTGGAGGAAATACAAAGACAAATATGTACTCTATTGATCTAGCCTCTATAAATATGAAGAAAGATGTTTGCTTATTATCCACTGCAACATCTAAAGGATCTTGGCTATGACATCGTCATCTTTCACATCTAAACTTCAAAGAATTAACCAACCTTGCTAAATGTGGGCTAGTCAAAGGGCTTCCAACTCTCAAATTTCAGAAGGAGCTATTGTGTGCAGCCTGTGAAAAAGGGAAGATGGTGCGAGCTTCTCACAAGTCAAAGGTTGAACATTCATCAACGAGAGCTTTAAAACTTCTATATATGAACTTGTGTGGACCTATGCGAGTACAAAGCATTAAAAAGAAGAGATATGTGTTGGTAATAGTTGATGACTATTCGAGATATACATGGGTATTCTTCCTGAGATCCAAGTCCGATGCTACCGAGATCATAATTGACTTCATTCGCAAAATTCAAGTCAAGTTGCAACTTTAAGTTCAGACCATTAGATCTGATAATAAGACAGAATTCAAGAACAAGTCACTCGAGATGTTTCTAAATTCTGTGGGAATAACTCATCAATTCTCAGCAGCTCGTACTCCACAACAGAACGGTGTAGTCGAACGAAGAAATCTCACCCTTGTGGAATCTGCAAGGACGATGCTGGCTTATTCAAACCTTCCGTTATTCCTTTGGGCTGAAGCTGTAGCAACAGCTTGTTTTACTCAGAACAGATTTATCATTAACAAGATATTCGGAAAGACTCCGTATGAAGTGATAAATAAAAGAGTCCCTAATGTGAAATTTTTTCATGTCTTTGGATGCAGGTGCTTTATCCTAAACGACAAAGACAATTTGGGAAAGTTTAGTCGAAAAGCGGATGAAGGCATCTTCATTGGCTATTCTAAAGAGTCTGTAGCCTTCCGAGTCTACAACAAAAGAACAAAGACTGTTAACGAGAGCGTCAATGTTAAATTTGATGAAGGCGTTGTAATGGCTTCTGAACACACCAGTTCAGGACCCGATCTTAATCAGTCAACTTCTATGAAGTCATCTAAACAGAATGCTGAAAATAATGATTTAAATAAACTGTTCGAGAATTTTTATGAGTACTACTTTGAAAAGACCAAACCTAATGTTTTAAATTTGGTTCCTGACAAGATTACTGAAGATCCAGGCGTAGTCTCAGATCATTCTCACCAACCAATTTCAGAAGATACTTGAGAGGTTTCAACGACAGATGTACACTTACCCGTTGATAGTGTACAACCTATCCAAGCTCCAGAATCTTTTGATACCCCTTGACTTCTGAAAACTTTGAAACCCCCAGCTCAGTTGATATACCATCAACTTCTGAAGTAAATCCCCGAATTCCCTACCTGGACTTGAACCCCAATCATGACCATCTTCAACCTTACCCACATACATTTAAATGGACAAGGAATCACCCACCTGAAAACATAATAGGTGATCCTTCTGCTTCAGTTAAAACCAGAAGAGCCACAATGAACGAATGTTTATTCTCAAATTTTTTGATTAAAATTGAGCCAAAGAATGTGAAAGAAGCTCTACTAGATGCTGACTGGATAGTGGCTATGCAAGAATAGTTGAATCAATTTGAAAGGTTGAAGGTCTGGAGATTGGTGGAGCGACCAAAAGACAAATCCATCATTGGCACGAAGTGGATCTTCAAGAATAAGAAAGATGAACATGGTGTCATCATTCGAAACAAGGCTCGCCTCATTGCCAAAGGATATGGCCAGCAAGATGGAATTGATTACGATGAAACATTTGCTCCAGTTGCTAGGATTGAAGCTATTTGGATGTTTTTTGCGTTTGCTGCACACAAAAACTTCCCTGTATATCAAATGGACGTGAAAACTGTTTTTTTAAATGGGGAATTAACTGACGAACTGTATACATATCAGCCCGAAGGGTTTACCGATCCTTCGAAGCCTGACCATGTATGTATTTTGGAAAATAACTGTATGGCCTTAACCAAGCACCTCGTGCTTGGTATGATGCACTTTCAAATTATCTTTTGAAATGTGGATTTAACAAAGGTGCAGTGGATACAACACTGTTTATAAAACGTCAGGGTCCAGATATCATGGTTATTCAAATATATGTAGATGATATAATATTTGGGTCTACAAATCCCGAGTTTTGAAAGAAATTTGCATTCTTAATGTCCCAAAAATTTGAAATGAGCATGATGGGAGAAATTAATTTTTGCTTGGGCTTACAAGTAAAATAACTAACTAATGGAATTTTCATCAATCAGTCCAAATATATTCAAGACATGTTAAAGAAATTTAACATGGTAAATAGTACTCCCATGGCTCTGGATTCTAAATCGAAACTCGATGAGGACATTTCAGGGAAACCTGTAGATGTAACTCATTATCGAGGCATAATTGGGTCATTAATGTATTTAACTGCAAGTAGACCGGTTATTATGTTTGCTACATGTGTTTGTGCTAGATATCAAGCACATAGTAAAGAATCACATTTGACTGCTGCCAAACATATTTTAAGATATCTAAAGGGAACTCCAAACTTAGGTTTGTGGTATCCCCGGGAATCCTCATTTACATTAATTGCCTTATTTGATGCTGATCACACAGGCGACAAAATGGATCGGAAAAGCACATCAGGAGCAGTACAATTCCTAGGTGACAAAGCCGTCTGCTGGTCATCCAAGAAACAACATTGTGTATCTCTGTCAACAGCAGAATTTGAACACGTCGCAGTGTCGTCGTGCTGTTCACAAGTGTTGTGGATGAAGAGCCAACTCAGAGACTACGGGTTTACACCGCAAAAGATTCCCATTTATTGTGATTCTCAAAGTGCAATAGCTATAGCTTCAAATCCGGTGCAACATTCAAAAACCAAGCACATTGACATCCGATATCATTTTATAAAAGATTATGTAGAAAATGGTAATATAGAATTATATTTTTTTTACCTACTTACCAAAGCCTTAAATGAAAAAAGATTTAATTTTTTGGTATACAAATTGGGTATGTTGAATCGTTAGATTTAAACATTCAGTAGTTAGCAAATATAATTTTAAATTTACAATTTTTTATTTGATTAAATATGTTGTTAGTCTCCTGTGCTTTTAAAGTTTATTTTTTCAGAGTTTAACAGATTCGGATTGTCATGTGCAGGGGGAGCAGACAGAAAGTTAATCTGATTTTTTTTAAAATCTGATAAATTTTTATCTGATTATTTTGTAGGGGGAGCTGACATTTAAAGAGATATTAATCTGAGGGGGAGCTACAATGCAAAATTAAAGGGGGAGTAATTTTTTTTAGTTAATATTTTTTAGGAATTTTTTCTTGTTTTGCACAATAAATGGGCTTACAATGTTTAAAACGAAAATGGGCTTAAAAAGTTAAAAGAGATAATGGGTTTAAATATTTTTCAAATGGGCCGGTTAATTCAAATTTCAAATTTCAAATTTTCACTATAAATTTGAATTTTGACATTCAAAAACAGTTTTTTCACATCGGTTACTGTTCCCTTTTCTTCTTCGAACATTCATCTTCACAAGCTTTCTTATACTCGAAGAAGCTGTTAGATATTAAATTTCGATCTTGTGGATTTATTTTGTAATAATTATTTATAGAATGTTTTGTCTTGTAATCTATTTCTAAGTTATTTACTTTGTATGAAAAGTTCAAGGGGCCAAAGTGCAATTCCTTGAAACTTAATTAAATCACCCTATGTAATAGCCTCCTAGGGTTGTGTGAAAACACGGTTGATATTTTGAATTGAAAATACAAGATTTCTCTCAGCCGCCGCTTTTATTATTCTTATTCTCTTTGTCTTATTCTTTAATCGTTACACAATCATTGAGTGTAAATTCTGTTTGTGAGTGATTATTGATCGTATATGTGCTGATAATATCTGGGATTCATCAACAACAATTGGTATCAGAGCTCAAGGAGGTGGATTTAAACTCCAAATTTTTGGATTATGCTGTTGTTCATCGAATTTTCATCAAAAAAAGCTGGTTTGATCTTCTTTTTCCTTGAAAAAAAAAATCTGTTTTCATGTTTTTCTTTTAGTATAATCATCTTATTATCCTTACCTACTGATTTAGAGCTTCTTAGGTTCAATCTTAACATCATATTGTTCATCTAAATCGGTTTTTTAAAATCTTGAAAAACATGAGTTTTCTAGCTAGTTTGGACCATTTTTAAAGATTTTTAAGTGTTTTGGTGTATTTTAAAGTCTAAAAAGTTTTTAAAATAATTTTCCAATCATTTAGAAACAATTTTTAGGCCAAAATTCTGCTAGTTTTAAGTCTGGACATTTTCTGAAATTTCATATCTGCTGTAATTCGGACCGTGTATGGTAGCATTTCGGACCATAATTCGGATCTGTTCGGACCCCAATCCGGACCAATTCGGACCATAGTTCGGTGCATTTCAGACCATCCTTAGGTGACTTTTGGACCATATATTTCCCATTTCGGACCACACTTCGGTCCCATCCGAACTTCGGACCCTCCAAAGTTCAGGTCAGGCAATCTTAAATCACTTAGGTTATCTTGTGCCTTCATTTTGCATATTCATTTCGTACCATCTGAATCCGGTCCATATCTGAATTCGGTGTTTCCTTCTTGAAATTTTTTTTCCAAAGTGTTCATCCGTAGTGTGTCCTGTTCACCCGGATTCGTATCATCCGAATTCGGTTCCTTTGACCTTGGTCCATCCGAATTCGAACTCATCCATTTTCACTGTGCACCCGAATTCAGCCCACCCGATTTCGGTCCATCTTATCCATTGGTCATCTAGGTCTAGGTCCCATCCGAAGTACTGTATATCCAAATTCGGTCTCATCCACCCGAATTCGGTAACATCAGAATTCAGTATTTGATCCATATTCAGTTCTGCCAATCCGAATCAAGTTTCCACCTTCAAGATCTCATTCTTCCATATCAGCACCCTATATCATGTCTCGAGAAGCCCTTGTCCTCGGATCCGAGAACAGACCACCTGTTCTGTATTCCGATGAGTATGAGCAGTGGAAGTCCCAGTTTCTAAAGTTTTTCGGTATGCAACAAAATTGCAACCTTATGCTCCAATCAATTTCTGAGGGCCCAGTTATCTACTATCGGAAAATTGCTGCTAGACCCGAAACTGATCCCCCCTGTACTCGCTTCCAAAGTTGAACGCGAACCTGCAAATGATGCAGAGCGAGACAGGCAGCATGCTGACAAGAGGGCTGAATATCTGATCTACGAAGCCCTGCCCACTGATATCTTAATAGGAGTAGACAACAAAATGTCCGCTAAAGAGATGTCGGACGAATTAGAGGTTCAAATGCTAGGGGCAGACACCAAGCAAAAATTGGGGAGGCAAAGGCAAAGTTTTCTGAATTCAGGGCCAAAGACGGGGAGTTGCTACAGGCCACGTTTACTAGATTCTGTGCAGTCCTGAATGAACTTAACAAACTGCACATCAAGAAAGACAAGGATGACATAAACATCCAGTTCTTTGCAGCCTTAGCCCCCGAGTGGCAAATTGCATGCCGAGCCACACGACGAGTGTTGAACATTCCCGAAGTATCAATCAATGTGGTGTTCAAAGAACTGAAAAAGTATCAGGGTGACGTAGACCATCAGAAGAGATGGGCAATCAGCTAGCATCCTTGTTACTATCTGCCAATACGGGCATCAAACCCACTGACTCTCTGGCCTTGATCTCAAACAAGAACATTCCCACTGCATCTTATGCTCAAGGTTCATCTTCATCCCAGTGCCGATATGCTTCTCCTCCGCGTGAGATAATAGATGAGGAAGAAGCGGTGATTCAAGAACAGATAGCCTTATGGACTAATCGTCTACAACAACGACGTTTTTCCAATAAGACTAACAATCAGCTCGCTACGACACCGATCCGCGGAGGTACTCGGATGACAGACGAGATGACAGACCGGATGATTATCGTAGGGACGACTCTCGCAGGGATGACAGTGATGACCGAAGATACGATGATAGATGGGACTATCGGCATGACCACCGTTATGAAAGGCAAGACGATAGGTGAGATGATCGCAGGGATGATCGACACGATTATGACCGAAGGGATGATCGTCGTGATGAAAGAAGGGATGACCAACGTGACGATCATAGGGACTATGATCGTCGAGACAACAGGAGAGATGAGAGTAGGGAACCTCACCGTGCCGACAAGAGGCCGATGGAGAGGAGATGAGAGGCCGAGAGCAGAAGAGCCAAAAGGAAACGAAGAACGTCTGTGCTACAAGGGCGGCAATCCCAGCCAGTTTGCTCGGGAATGCAAGAACAAGTTCGATAGGGACGTCGGTTATTACGAGCGGAAGCTGGAAGCCGCCAAGAAGAGAACGGATGCTATGGCTCTCGTTGCCTAAGAAGATTATTGGGATGCAGAGGATACTGATGACGAGGATGACAAAGGAAAGAATTGCTACATGGTGGATCGTCTGGGATCGGATAGCTATGCTACTTCAACTGATTCAGAATCAGACACTGCTGCTGAGGGAGAGACACCGCAAAATCCATCAGCATGTTTGATGGCTAGATCCGACGATCCAGAATGTTCGTCATCAGATTCTGAGACACGAGAGGTACATTTCTTTTACATTCCAAAGCATGTAAATAATTTATCTGTACATAGTGAATGTAAATTGCACACACATATACTTGATTTAGAAGCTAGGTTAAATGCTGAAACAAAAAAGTGTGTGCAGGCTGAACATCTAGCCCAAACATTAAAAGAGTCATCTGAATTATTTCAATCAAAGTGGTTAACTAATCATAATGTGATAAAACATATGCTAATTGAAAAGGTAGATGTTCATGATAGGAATACGTACCTAGAATCTTGTATGGATAGGTTATCTAATGAAAAGCTCTCATTAAAAGAAGAAATTTCTATTCTATCAAAACAATTAGAGACGGTAAGTATGGAAAACATAGACAACTTAGAAAAATACAAAATGATAGAAGAAGAAAGAATAAGTTTGTACTCTCGAATAAAGATCCTTGATGATGCATTTTTAAAACGGAGTCAAATTGAACAAACTATTCATTTGAATCAGCTCAAAGAAACTAGGTTTTATCATTCTAAACAAGTAATCGGTTTTAAAAATACTAAATATTTGGAAAAGGCTCAAAGAGTTTTACCTCTATTTTATGACATGAATTATATGGGTGCTGGGCTGATATCGTCCAATTTGTATATGTTTTATCGGACGATATCTCGTGCTTTACATAGCTTTTTGGTTGCTATTCGTCTCAAACTCGATCTTATAGGTTCATGTTGTCATTTCAGGTGTTTATTGAGTAAATAGAAGTGGAAGGAGCTTAAACAACAAGAAGTCGGCGAGTTCTGATACCTACTCGGTGAGTTCACATCAAAACAGAAAGTCTGACCTGCTCTTGAACTCGGGGAGTTCCCCTTGAACTCGGGGAGTTCCTCCTGAACGCGGCGAGTTCATCCATTTCTAGAACTGAATTTCCAACATGAACTCGGGGAGTTCCTACTGAACTCGGGGAGTTCCTCCTGAACTCGATCGAATGAGGAGTCGACAACTCATGAACTCGGCGAGTTCCCTTCATGAACTCAGCGAGTTCTCTCTCCTGGAGATCAAATCAGAAGTTGACAACTCATGAACTCAGGGAGTTCAAGCCTTGAACTCGGCGAGTTCTCACCAGCCTATAAAAGGAGAATTCTGCTCAATTATGAAGGGACGAACTTTTATAAAAAATTCTCATACACATTCTCTGATTTCTTGAGGAAGAAGGAAGCCAAAGAAAGACATCTAGCTTGGAGTTTTGTTTCAAAGGATTGCATCTTCATCAACATACGTTATTAGGGGAGTTTTCGTGTACTTAAGTTTTTCTTAATGTTTGAAATGCTTGCTTATTGTATGATGGTGTTTTACTCTATTAGCATGGAGTAGTTTTGCTATGTAATCATTTAGGTAGCAAACCCTAGACATTGGATGATTTATATTTGTATGTAATCGGATAATATATCGAAGTTTGCATATTTTGAATGAAAGTCTTGTTGTTATGGTTAGACTTGTTAAACTTGCTATGAATGCTTTATTATTTCCATAATGAGAGTTCGAAATAGTTGGTATTTGTTTTTGATAAACCAAACACTTTGGTGAAGTTGAATCTTTCTACTAGAGATGGTGAAAGAGTAGGTTTAATCGGTGTTTTCATAATAATAAGAGGGGATTTATGTTTTTATGATAATATAGCATGAATTTTATGTATTTGGTATTAACCGAATAATCTTTTAAAAGATGTAAACTTGCTGTGAACATTCGGATTTGCATAACTCAAGTTTTGAACATTTAAAAGAGGTTTTCGTGTTCACGTCGTGACTTATGGGATTATTGTGCTATAGTGAGAAATCTATATAGCTAGATGATCATTGTTCATATGTTAAATAATCGATATTGTATTCATGTATATCAGATTTGAGTGGATAAGATATTTGTTGTTATGATAAATTAGTATCAAACATAACTAAGAGATTTGTGTGTTTGTTGCTTTGGAATCATAACTAGAATATTATCTGATTTGCGCGTTAAAGTGTTCATCCAATGTTTAGGGGGAGTGATCCCATTTGATTACATGTTTCCTTTTATCAAAAATCTTAGTAATTAATTCCTTAGGATTGTTTGTGTAGTTATGAAAAATCTTTGGTCATTAATTTAGTTTATTCATAGTTTAAACCAATTTAAATACATAGCTAATTATTAACCGACGACTTATTATCATCATTCCACCCGATTGTCCCTGAGTTCGATACCCGGAATTACTTAAGCTATACTAGTATACGATAGGTGCTACTTGCCTATTTGTCCGCTAGTTTTAGTTTATTTATTTCCATTTCTTAATTAAAATTAAGGTGTGCTAGCGGCACATCAAGTTTTTGGCGCCGTTGCCGGGGACAAGCGGTGTGGTTTTGAGAACAACCTTAAGTTTCTCATTAGTTAAAAAAATATATTATTATTTAAAAATTCAAGTGTGGGAATTATTTTTCATGTTCATAGAATTCCCATATTCAATTCTTTGTTTTGTTTATTTCACTGTCTATTCCTTAGTTTAATTTATCTTTATTTTGTCGTATTTTGTTTGGTGTGTTTTGTGTAGGATGGATCATATATTTGAGTTGTATGAAGGTAACTTTGAACCAAGGTGTTGTCAAGAGGAGGTCAACATTAACTACCCGACCAATCCCACCTCTTCCCAATATCAAAATGAGAGCATATATCAATCTTCATACCTATCCTCCACCCAACACTACCAAAGTCAAGACACCCAATATCCCTACCAAACTCCATCGCAACATCAACCCGAGATAGAGTCAAGCTTGGAGGATCTATTTCATCAGTGCCAGATGAGCCTCCGTTACCAACAAAGCGTTTCAGAAATCCTTGACAACCTCATGAGACAAAGGAGTCTAATGGATGAATTGCGTACGGAAGAGCCATCAGAAAGTAGTTCAAGCAAAGTAGAGGAGAGCAAAGAAAACGAAGAACACATCCGCATTTAGGACGCCGATTTTAGTGATTCGGATGATGATGTTGAGTGTATCTATGATGAAACTTCTTTACATGCCCTTCCGGTCATCAAAACTTCGGAGACATTAATGGACAAGGTGCAAATCCCAAGCCCACAAAGTATTGCACACGTCCCACCTCCGATTATCGATGATGGGACTGAAGATGACTTCAATCCCGAGAGGGATTTAGAAGAGCTTGCTCGGCTACTTGGTGTTGATATGCCTCCTCCTATATACAATGAGGGAGTTGACTCCACCCTTTTTGATGAGCTTTCATTTATATATGTTGATGTTGTGATGTCATCTCCTGTATTTGAATGTACTAATTCTTCGATGGATCTATTGGAGTCACAGGTTGGTGATGCTAGGAGTCTTGACTCACGACTACTAAAGGAACTTCATAATCCTCCAGCGCCGATACGTAAGCATTTACACACTGATGGAGGTAGTAAGGGTGTCTAAAATTATATTTTGCACTCAACTCAAAGGTATGCCTTTTACCCTTTTCATCCCTTTAAATGTTAAGCCAAGTGGGATAGGGTCAAGCTAGGGACCCTATAAACAAGCGCTTCATGGGAGGCAACCCAAGCAATTTACTTTTTCTTGTCATTGTAGTTTCGTTTAGCTTGTATCTATGTTGTTGTTTTGATAGTTTTGGCAATCCCTTCCTCTAAGGATATATTGCATTGCCTAGAGTCGGCTTCACACTTCACTCCAACTCTACGCGCTTGCAAAATTTTGGTTGGCTATCCTTTGAGCTCTCCTCTTCCACGCACTCAGGGAGTCTTTTTCCTTCCTTTCACTTACATGCTTGCACGATTATATTGTCCATTTTGTTTCATTGAGGACAATGAAATTCTTAAGTGTGGGAATATGGGTTAGAACTCTAACCAATGAGTGATTTTGCTTGACCCTTAGGAAATCTTGCTTGACATGTTTATTATTTGTTCAATTTGGCCGAAAATTTTAAAAATTAAGTCTCGAATAGGTTTTAGATCTATTTGCATAATCGATTTTTGCGAGTTAAATGGAAAGCTTTAAATAGGATCTTTAGTTTGAATTCTCTTATGGACTGGATATTGCTACATGACCTTGTTGTTTGGACCAAAGTTGGATTTTGCACATTATAGCCCTACATGTCATTTCGTTTCATGCGTTTTGAGCTGTTTTGAGCATTTATGAATACCTTCTTGCTCTTGTTTCGATTGATTATGTGTGCATGCCATTTGTTACTTTTATTCCAGAACTTTCCATAACGATTCTTTTTGAAAATACAAGTTTGAAATGAAGCAGTCGTGTGATAGAGGCATTTTAGGATTACCCAAACATCAGCCTTTTCTCTTTTTTCTTTTTCACCCATATATCCATTAGATAGCCACTTTTGAGCCTTAGCCTTTTTATTTTTATGTTAGCCATCTTTTTTGTTTAGCCATATCTATCTGTTTTTCTTTAGTAACCCTAGCCAACGTTCGTGCCCCCATTTCAAGTTGAAACGTGAATTAATGAGAGGAATAGTTAACCAAAAAAAATAATAATAAAATAATGAAAGAGCAACAATAATTGAGCTACTTAAGACCCACTCGTAAAAGAAAAAAAAATTTGTGAAAAGCTTCTAGTAAAGTAGTCTCATAATTCAAAAAAAATAAAAAATCAAAGGTTGCTCATTCCTATCTATTTTGAATCATAGAGACGTTTCTTGATGGTACAAACTTAAGGCTATCTCACACCACATTTCCAAAAAAATTTCTCACCTTACCCTTAGCCCAAATTTTCCCTTTTTGAAGTCCTCTAGATGATTGCATCGTTTCAATTCAAGTGTTGGAATTTTGATCTTTTGGCAAGCTTATGGTAAGTAATTGTGACGAATTGTGCATTTGAGTGTTTTGTTTAAGCCTAAACACCGAGGGTAGAGAGCTTCATTGAGTGAGGTGTTTAAGTTTTTCTTTGGCCTGGATTGATTAGGTTGTTTTATGTAGCTATTTCGGTGCCAGTCGAGAATTCAAGGTTTTGTTCCTATTATTTAATGCTTTGCACTTTCCGCCACTAAGTCCTTAATGCGTTTAGATCTCTAAAATGTTTGTGAATTGATGATCTCATTAAAAAGCTAATGAGTTCTTTTCGTAAGCATGGTAATTAAGCCGGATTTGCTTGAGGGCAAGCAAAGGTTAAGTGTGGGAATGTTTGATATCGTCCAATTTGTATATGTTTTATCGGACGATATGTCGTGTTTTATATAGCTTTTTGGTTGTTATTCGTCTCAAACTCGATCTTATAGGTTCATGTTGTCATTTCAGATGTTTGTTGAGTAAATAGAAGTGGAAGGAGCTGAAACAACAAGAAGTCGACGAGTTCTGATACCTACTCGGCGAGTTCACATCAAAACAGAAAGTCTGACCTGCTCCTGAACTCGGGGAGTTCCACCTGAACTCGGCGAGTTCACCCATTTCTAGAATTGAATTGCCAACATTAACTCGGGGAGTTCCTCCTGAACTCGGGGAGTTCCCCCTAAACTAGGGGAGTTCCTCCTGAACTCGATCGAATGAGGAGTCGACAACTCATGAACTCGGCGAGTTCCCTTCATGAACTCGACGAGTTCTCCATCCTGGAGGTCAAATAAGAAGTTGACAACTCATGAACTCGGGGAGTTCAAGCCTTGAACTCGGCGAGTTCTCCCCAGCCTATAAAAGGAGAATTCTGTTCATTTATGAAGGGACGAAATTTTATCAAAATATCTCATACACATTCTCTGATTTCTTGAGGAAGAAGGAAGCCAAAGAAAGACATCTATCTTGGAGTTTTGTTTCAAAGGATTGCATCTTCAACAACATACGTTATTATGGGAGTTTTTCGTGTACTTAAGTTTATCTTAATGTTTGAAATGGTTGCTTATTGTATGATGGTGTTTTACTCCATTAGCATGGAGTAGTTTTGCTATGTAATCATTTGGGTAGGAAACCCTAGACATTGGATGATTTATATTTGTATGTAATCGGATAATATATCGAAGTTTGCATATTTTGAATGAAAGTCTTCTTGTTATGGTTAGACTTGTTAAACTTGCTATGAATGCTTTATTATTTCCATAACAAGAGTTCGAACTAGTTGATATTTGTTTTTGATAAACCAAACACTTTGGTGAAGTTGAATCTTTCTACTAGAGACGGTGAAAGAGTAGGTTTAATCGGTGTTTTCATAACAATAAGAGGGGATTTATGTTTTTATGATAATATAGCATGAATTTTATGTATTTGGTATTAACCGAATAATCTTTTAAAAGATGTAAACTTGCTGTAAACATTCGGATTTGCATAACTCAAGTTTTGAACATTTAAAAGAGGTTTTCGTGTTCACGACGTGAGTTATGGGATTATTGTGCTATAGTGAGAAATCTATATAGCTAGATGATCCTTGTTCATATGTTAAATAATCGATATTGTATTCATGTATAAGAGATTTGAGTGAATATGATATTGGTTGTTATGATAAATTAGTATCAAACATAACTTAGAGATTTGTGTGTTTGTTGCTTTGGAATCATAACTAGAATATTATCTGATTTGCGCGTTAAAGTGTTTATCCGATGTTTAGGGGGAGTGATCCCATTTGATTACATGTTTCCTTTTATCAAAAATCTTAGTAATTAATTCCTTAGGATTGTTTGTGTAGTTTTGATAAATCTTTGGTCATTAATTTAATTTATTCATAGTTTAAACCAATTTAAATACATAGCTAATTATTAACCGACGACTTATCATCATCATTTCACCCGATTGTCCCTGAGTTCGAAACCCGGACTTACTTAAGCTATACTAGTATACGATAGGTGATACTTGCCTATTTGTCCGCTAGTTTTAGTTTATTTATTTCCATTTCTTAATTAAAATTAAGGTGTGCTAGCGGCACATCATGGGCATAAATCTTTCTTTTTTGAGTCATCAAAAGAAGTTTTAACCCAAGAGGATGAGAAAAGTAATGAAAACAAGGAAAAAGAAATATCTTTTAAATGTAAAGAACTAAACGAGAGTTATCCTTCTAGAGTACCCACTCTAGAGGAAGACTTCTTGTCTAGTTATTCAGAAGCTGAAATGAAAGCAGAACCAGTAAAACCAATCCCTCACCTTTACATTCCTACAAAAGTTCTTCAACATAAAATTAAAGTTTTAGAAAAGGAATTAAAGTCAACTCAAAAGAAAGCTCTTCTTAAGAGTGATGAAAAATTGGTAAATCAAAGTTTTCAACAATCAGTAAAATTAATTGTCTACAGAGAAAATTTGTCATGGTTTCTCAAAGATTAAAAGATCATTTAAAAGAACCAAGAGTTTCTCGTCCTACCAAAATCCCACTCGTGTCATCTAACAAAGGAAAGACTAAAATTTAAATTTCTTCTATCAGTTGTAAAGGTGAGTGCTCAAAACTTTTTAAAGCCAAGGTTTCGAAATAGACTCAGATTCAATCCAAGTCTTTTAAGAAACCCACTCACCAAGAAAAAAAAATCTTTAAAGTCTATGTCTTCCATGCGAACTGACCCTCGTCGTTTTGTTCCGACAGATCATGTGAGAAGAGTACCAAAAACTACCATTCAAGATTTTACGAGTTTTTTTTTTTGCGAAGAAGGCTGTTATGCCAATGGATTTTGTTTCTAGAGATAGGATGCATGTAATCTCTGAAAACAATAATGATGTAACGAATTCTACTACTTGTTTAAAGTATTCGTTTAGTGACTTGTTTAATTTATGTCCAATTCGTTTTAGACGCCAAGTTTCGGAAATGAATGCTTTTGTGCCTTATCCTGCTAAAAGAATTCGCAAAAAGAAAATAAAAAATGTTGCATCATCGGCGATCACGAAAAATGAGACTTGTACTTTGCCTAGGCCCAAAACCAAAGCAAAAGTCAAACAAGTCTCAAAAAGTCAAAAAGCGAAGGTAATTTCATTGCCTAAAGTTCCAAAGCCTAATAAATCCAATTTTCAATGGATTCCAAAAGGCTATGAATTGGCTTCTAGTTATCATAGACTAGGACCCGTTCTTCTACTTGTCGGTTGTGCTTAACCCGACACGTTTAGCTTCTGTGCACAAAGCTCAGGACCCGGTCTTAATTCATCATGTTTTCTGAACATCTCAGGTTCAGAACACGGTTTGATTGTCAATAAAAGATGGATCTGTTTGCGTAAATCTGTATTCCCAATATATTTCAGCACCTTGATGACTTCTTATCAATACCCAAGAAGAGCAAAGCTCAATAATCAAGTAATGATGAAGAAACACAAAAGGAATGTTGAGAGAATAAATGCAAGTGGCGGCTGGAATATTGCAATTGTTTTCAACCGTGTTAAGCATTACAAAACCCTAGGAGCCTATTTCTAGGCTCCTTTAATTAAGAATGGAACATTGACAACTTTGTCCCTTGACTATTACATAAACATAAAATACAAAGGAAATAAATACAAGACTACACAATACTAAAATAATTATTACAAAACAACTCCCTATGATCGAAATATTTTTTCTAACAATCTCCCCCTTGTCGATCATTTAGGAGGTCCTGGAACTCTGGCATGGTCTGTTGATTCTCGGAGTCCAAGGATGACGTCGAAGCGTCTGGTCACTTGTCTCGTATGAAGCCGTTCGTTCAGAAAGTCTATGCCGCTGAGGGTATCCTGTATCTCCTTTGGTGAGCATCTTTGTTCAGGATCTGGTTCAACGTCATAATCTTGTACTTTCTGTGTAAGAGCAGCTCGAACCAATCGGAGTGTACCATCGGAGTAACATGGAAGATCCTCGAAGCGCATGTACCTTTTATAGCCCTTGTAGTTGACAAAAATGACACCCGGGTCTCCAGAAAGCACAACTCTGTAAGCCGTGTGGTGGGCTAGAAGGAAGCTATCCTGTTCTGGTGCTCGTAGGCCCACCTTAACCAACACGCTCTCGATCGCCATCTGGAAGTCTCTTAGGCACATAATGATCGAGCGGCGGTTCATGCTTCGTACTAGGGCACCTACAGCAGTCATGTGGGTCATACGTTTCTTGATGCGATGTTTCAGGAAGTTGTGCAGAAACTCAACGTCATCCGTACTTATGAAGTCTAGGTCATATTCAAAGATGTCATCACCCGTGCCATCTTCTCTTTCTACTTGATAGGAGGGATAGTAGACTTTGGCTCTTTTGCACATTGTTATGGTTTGAAGTTTCTTTATATCTGATTTTGACACTTTAGACCTCCTTTCCCTGAGCATGAGTTGATAGTATTCTGCCTATTCAGCTTTAGATACATTTGTTAGTTCCATAAGTAGGCGTCTACTGAAGGATCCAGGCTTCTTTCTGAACACCATTTTGAATCTCTCTTCTAGGTACGGGTTCTGAAACTGCTCAGGTGGAAACTTCTGTAAAAATTCTTTAAGGCCCTGAACGGGGGGTTCTTCGATTTCATCCTTTTTGGCTTCAAGAAGCTTTATGATAGTCCCCCTCCGTTCTTGTCGAAGTTTATCTTTTTCTTCTTGAGGCAGTTTTTGTACTGCTCCTTTTGTATAATGGTCCACCAAGAATAAATCGTCTTTCCTGTATACACCAGGTCCTTCTGGAGTTTCATCAAAGCAATCGACCCTTTTGGTTTCAGAAGGACCTGGTTGTTCGGTTTGTTGGACTGGAGGAGGGCTTGGAGATCTGGGAGGGCTAAGGACAGTATGGGATTCTTTAAGTGACTGGGGAGCTTGAATGGATGAAAGGATTTCTACTTGAGGGGCTGGTGGTGGTGAGTTCAGGAAGTCAAAGGAAGAAGATGAAGATTTTTTCGTTGGAGATTCGGGTTCAGGCTTAGGAATTATCAAGGGTTCGTTGTCGTCGATGTCGGAATCTGAATCAGAAACCAAAATGATTTCAACTTTCTCGTGAGGTTCCTCGAACTCTACCATAGCTGTCATCGGATCCAGTGGAGCTAGACCCTCGACCATGGGCTCGTCTTCTATTAGAAGGTATTCCTGAGCCTCCTGCCTATGTTCCCCTGAGCCCTGAAATTTTGTCCCCTCAGCGTCTCTGCTCCCCCTATTAACATTACGGGATCCTCATGCTGAACCTTTCGCCTTTTCTCCCCCTCATGCCGATTAGGGTCGTCCTGATCGTCATGCTTTCTTTTTGGGGCCTCTGCCTGAGGGCGGGACTAGAGTTCTATAACTGCCGACTCAAGGCGATCCATTCTCGAATTAAGCTGTTCCTGGACTTGCAGAATAAGGCGTGTAAGCGCATCGATCTTGTCCGACAGCTCTGAGATCTGATTTTGAACTGAATGGGAACCTGGTGGGGGGCCAGCTTCGGAAGCGACACCCTTACCCTTGATTAGTGAAAGTAGGGTGGTGTGACGCACCTCGGCAGCTTCCCTTTGGGCGTCCAGGTCAGCCTGGGTAATCACGTCGGCAGCACGTAAAGCTGCCGTTAACATCTCCAAATTTATTGGGAGATGGCCGGAAGTGGATGGCGGTGATTAAGCCACTCCCGGTCTTCCTTCCGTCATCTCTGGCTCCTGTATAGGACGCTCAGATTCGGAAGTTTGAGGAGCTGCCACGGAGGCAGCTCTTGGGGATGCCACGGAGGCATCGTGCGGTGTTTGTATAATGGGGGATGGAATCGTGAATGAATGAAGTGCGGTCACATGGGGAGGAGTGTGACCTCTTTCAACACCGCCACTCTCCGAGTGAGAGGGCGATGGAATATGTGCTATGGCCCCGTGAAATGAAGTGGTTTCCCTTTGAGGGGAAACCAAGTGGGTGGTGGTGGTTACTTCGACCGTTGGACGGACGGTCTTATGGTGAGGAGTCTGGCTAATTGGGCTTAGTTCACCCTCAGATTGCACTTCCCTCGCTCGCACGACAGAGACGGTTCTTTCTGAATCCGCCGTCTCTGCCGCCTCACCTCCTGCTTCCTCCCTTACCAACACAGGCTCCCCCTCACCCATACCCAGAGATTGTTGAGATTGCTGAACATCCACCCGAACTCCCTCATTCTCACTCATACTCGCCTCACCTTCGGATTGGCTAGTCTCGGACGGTTCCGACTGGGACTCATTCGGATAACACTCCTGAATATAAGCCCTAACCCGCTCCATCCCCCTTGACCTCATTAGCAAAGACAGAGGTATTTTCATTGTCGGCACAGTCGGGGCCCCCTTTGGCAGAGTTAACTTTTGAATCGCCACAGTGGGGTAGACGTCTGCCTCCGGACGTTCATGGATATCGTCATCATGATCCATGGCATACTGTATTATGAGCTTTAGAAACCGCTGGAGTGGAATATATTTTCTTCCTTTCTTTGTGCCCCTTTCCACATGGACTCTTTGCAACTCCTCAAATAGGAAAGCAGCATAATCCACATGTCGGTCAAAGGCAAAGCCTGTGAACATGGCTAGTACCTGAGCCGACGCAGAGTCGTGTCCGGATTGCTTGGCGGTGAAGCATTTATCGTTCACATCAAACAGGATTCGCCAGTGGGATTGAAGATTTTTTATGCGGAAGTCTAAGGGTTTGGAGAGAGGGCCATCATAACCCAGAGATTGGATTTCAGCTAGGGTTTCGGGGATGGAAGGGTTGGGATCAAAATGTTCGCGGGTTGGAAGGTAGAATTCGAGTGGTAGGTGAAGGATGTGGCGGATGGCGGATATAGTGAGTTTGACTGGAACACAGTCTATGGTGGATGTGAAGTGAGGTTCGGGGTCAGAAAAATATTGTAGCCTGTTCCAGAATTGTTGCAGATAGATCTGGGGAACAGCTATGGTGGTCGATAGGGCGTAGAGATTGGATAGCGAGTGAGGATGTCGAATGCAAGGGTTTGGGGTTCTTTGGTCAGGATGGAAACGTCGAGTTGCCAGTTATGCGGAATAAACTCGACAAACTCGGCGTTGGGGAGGATGGATTGTTCTGGGAGTTGGGCGTTATTGTTTGGGATGGGGGGATGTGGTACGGTAAGAACAACCGCTGGTTCCATCATCCTGCAAGGTGCATCAGAGTTGGACTAAGAAGACTTAACTGATAAGGCATTGATGTGAAGTCTAGATTAGTGTGAAATAGAAACTGCCTGATCTGTTTAGCATCAGGTCTTTATTAGTAGAATAAAATTCTACTAATAAAGTCCAAAGTCAATCGTTAAGAGACCGATGTTAGACTAGACTTTTTCACTCAAACACTAATCCTAACTCTAATCAATGGTGCACTTTGAGGAAAATATTTTTGTATTTTTGAATTTATATATAAAAAATGCAAAAAAATGGAAAATTTAAAAATTTTAAAAAATGCTAAGTGTTGGAATTCGGATGGTCCGAATTCGGATGAACAGTGTCACCGAATTCGGATCAGGCCGGAATCCAGATGATGCATGAATGGTATGTGAGATCCGAATTCGGATCAGGTGACAAAGTTGACCGAATTCGGATGGTGGTCCGAAATGCATGGAATGGAATGGATGGCGGTCCGAATTCGGATGTAACCCATAATTCGGATGGGGACCGAAGTCGGATATCATCCGAACTCGGATGAACAGTGTATGATGAATGTGTAACTTAGAAAATAATGAACAATTCGAACATTCTTTTGAAGAACCGAATTCGGGTGCACAGTGATCCGAGTTCGGATGCACAGTGTCCGAATTCGGATGAACAGTTGTAAAATTGTGGAAATTTTTCTAAGGGACTCATCCGAATTCGGTGCTTGGTCCGAATTCGGATGATCCGAAATGCAACAGTTCATTTATGATGTTCATGCAACATGCAACGTGAAGAGTGGTGATTGTGACAAAAATGCATGAATTTACAGATCCTAATCTAAAACAATCTAAGGAACATTTTATCTAACTGCTACTATGTAAAAAGAACACATTAAAGTACCAAAAATTAAGAAAAACCGAAGTGAAAAACTAACTAAAAGTTGAAAATCAAACTCACAATATATGATGTTTAATTGGAAGACGGATTCAACATGCCGATATGGGATACTAAAAACTGAAAACGAGGTTCGTCTAAAGCTTTAGTAAATATATCCGCAAGTTGATATACTGTGCCAACAAAATACAACTCAATGGTTCCCTTTTCTACGTGATCTTTAATAAAATGATACCTGATATCTGTGTGTTTTGTTCGAGAGTGCTGCACGGGATTGCAAGAGATGGAAATTGCACTTCGAGAATAACAGTAAATTGGGATATTGGTGAGTGAGAATCCATAATCGCGTAATTGTGTTCTCATCCACAGCACTTGAGAGCAACAGCTTGCAGCTGCTACATACTCAGTCTCAGCTGTAGATGTGGAAACACAATTCTGCTTTTTGGAAGACCAACTCACCGGTCTATCTCTTAGAAACTGTATTCCCCCCGACGTGCTTTTTCTGTCAACTCTACAACCTGCAAAATCAGAATCTGAAAACGCGGTAAGATCAAAATCGGTTCCCTTTGGATACCATACACCAAGTTCGGGTGTACCCTTAAGATAACGAAAAATGCGTTTTACCGCAGTTAGGTGTGATTCTTTTGGGTCGGTCTGAAATCTAGCACAAAGACATGTTGAAAACATTATATCTGGCCTACTAGCAGTCAAGTACAGTAAGGATCCTATCATCCCTCTGTAAGTTGTATTATCAACACTTTTCCCAGAAGGATCGGTGTCTAACTTACAATTGGAGGCCATGGGAGTTGCGATACTCGTGCAAGAGTCTAACTTATACTTCTTGAGAATGTCAAGAGTATATTTCGACTGGTTCACAAAAATCTCATCCTCAAGTTGTTTGACTTGTAATCCGAGGAAAAAGTTCATTTCCCCCATCATACTCATCTCGAACCTGGACTCCATTAGGGCTGAAAAATCCTTACAAAAATTACTGTCAGTAGATCCAAATATAATATCGTCGACATATATTTGTACTAGCATTATACGTGGGCCTTCCCTTTTAGTGAACAGAGTTGTGTCCACCACACCTTTATAGAAACCGGCAGAAATAAAGAAATTTGAAAGACTATCATACAATGCTCGAGGTGCATGTTTTAAACCATAGAGGGATTTATCTAGCACATAAACATGGTCGGGTTTATGTGCATCAACAAAGCCTTGTGGTTGTTCAACATACACCTCCTCGTTAAGTTCACCGTTTAGAAAGGCAGTCTTGACGTCCATTTGGTACACTTTGAAATCTTTGTGTGCCGCGTACGCCAAGAAGATTCTGATTGCTTCGATCCGTGTAACTGGAGCGAAGGTCTCGTCATAATCTATCCCTTCTTGTTGTCGGTATCCTTTGGCAACAAGTCTTGCTTTATTCCTTATCACAATGCCGTTCTCATCTCGTTTGTTCTTAAAGATCCACTTTGTTCCGATGACTGTACGGTCTTTTGGTTTGGGAACTAACCGCCATACTCTTAGCTGTTCAAACTAGTTGAGTTTCTCTTGCATTGCAACTATCCAATCTGGATCTGTCAGGGCTTCATCCACACGAGCGGGCTCTATCATACTCAGGAATGATGCGAAGAGGCATTCATTAGCAGATGCCCTACGAGTTTGGACTCCTGTTGATACATCACCAAGGATTTGATCTGTTGGGTGACTTCGGGTCCATTTAATCTCGTGTGGAAGGGGTGCTCGGGATGGAACCTCTGTGGTTAATGTGGGGATGGATGAAGATTCATGGTCAATGGTTTTAAATGATGGTACCACTGGTTCCGGTTCGATTCCCGATTGTTCAGGTGAAAGAAGAATTGTTGGTATTATATGTGAGGGTATTATAGGAGTAGCTTCAACTGCGGATGTGTCGGTGGATGATGTAGATGGATGAGGGTATGTTGATAAAGATGGAGCGGAGAAACTTTGTGGCGCAGTTGAACTGGAAGGATCACCTACATTATTGACAACATTAGAAACACTAGCGTTAGGACCGAAAAATTCAACATAAAGAGGATCAAACAAATTAACCAAATCAGAAGAAGAAAAAGAAATGGGGTTATTGGAAGAGTCTCCAGGCAATTGAGTAATGCGAGGTACTGATTGATCAACTTCGGGTGCCAGTTCAGCCAACTCATCAAATGTGACGTGCACACTTTCATTGACTGTTCTGGTTCGGGTATTGAATGCGCGATACGCCTTCGAGTTGGATGAGTATCCAATGAAGATCGCTTCATCCGCCTTTTCGTTAAACATCCCGAGGTTGTCTTTGTCGTTCAGCATATAGCACCTGCAACCAAATACACGTAAGTACTTGATAAATGGTACTTTATTCAAAAAGAGTTGGTTAGGAGTTTTGTTAAAGCGCTTATGGATAATGGAGCGATTTTGTGTATAGCATGCTATTGATACGGCTTCGGCCCACAAGAACGGAGGTAGCTTCGAGTATGTGAGCATTGTACGAGCGGCTTCCACAAGCGTACGGTTACGCCTTTCGACGACCCCATTTTGTTGAGGTGTTCGAGCAGCAGAGTATTGATGCTGAATACCTTTGGATTGAAGGAAGCCCTCAACTACCGAGTTCTTGAACTCCGTGCCGTTATCTGATCTGATTGATTGCACTGACAGCTGCTGTTGGGTCTCGACACTCTTTATAAAATCTATGATTTCTTAAGTTGTCTCGTCCTTGGAACGCAAGAACCTGACCCAGGTATATCGTGAATAATCATCTGCGATAACCAACACATATCGTTTTCCATTTATGCTTTGAGTCCTCATCGGTCCACATAATTGTAAATCTGTATTCCCAATATATTTCAGCACCTTGATGATTTCTTATCAATACCCAAGAAGAACAAAGCTCAATAATCAAGTAATGATGAAGAAAGACAAAAGGAATGTTTAGAGAATAAATGCAAGTGGCGGCTGGAATATTGCAATTGTTTTCACCCGTGTTAAGCATTACAAAACCCTAGGAGCCTATTTCTAGGCTCCTTTAATTAAGAATGGAACATTGACAACTTTGGTCCCTTGACTATTACATAAACATAAAATACAAAGGAAATAAATACAAGACTACACAATACTAAAATAATTATTACAAAACAACTCCCTATGATCGAAATAAAATGTCTAACAGTTTGAATGCTTATAGATTTTTATTATATGTATTTATTTGTTTTTCAGGTAAAATTCATCTGGTATATGGATTCGGGTTTCTCCAAGCACATGACCGGGAGAAGAGAATTGCTGTCCAATGTAGTTGAACAATACTGCGGGACGGTAAAAGTCACCAGGCTCATATAAAAGGATACGGGGACTTAGTCTTAAATAATCTAGTCATCAAGGATGTTGACTATGTTGAGGGATTATCGCATAATCTGTTTAGCATAGGACAGCTATGCGATAAAGGATTAGAAGTAACGTTTAGGGCTAAGAACTACAGTGTTAAGAGTATGGATGGCAAAGTAATCTTATCGGGTTCCCGTAACTCTAACCATTACACCATAGATTTAGCTAAGCTCATGGTTAAGGATAACATCTGCCTTCTATCAAAAGCCTCTTCAAAAGACTCTTGGTTGTGGCATCGAAGGTTATCCCACTTAAACTTTGAAAACATCAACAACCTGGCTGCCAAACAACTTGTGAAAGGTCTTCCAGAACTGAGATATGAAAAAGACCATCTGTGTGGAGCATGTGAGAAGGGCAAGATGAAAAGATCATCTCACAAACCAAAACCCGAACCATCCTCGAAGAGAGTGTTGGAGTTACTTCATATAGACTTATGCAGACCGATGCAGACCCAAAGCATAAATGGGAAGTGATATGTGTTGGTTATCGTTGATTATTACTCACGATATACCTGGGTTAAGTTCTTGCGATCCAAGGATGAGACAGCTCAAGAAATCATCGATTTTATAAAGACTGTTGAACCCCAACAGCAACTGTCCGTTCATTCAATCCGATCTGACAACGTCACGAAATTCAAGAATTCGGTAGTTGAGGGCTTCCTTCGATCCAAAGGTATTCAACATCAATATTCTGCTACTAGAACATCTCAACAAAATGGATTCGTTGTTAGTGCATCCTATGTGATGATAGCAGTCTAAGTATAGACGATATTTTGTAATAGTCCAAATGTTCGTAATTGCATATTAATACATGTTTGTTATATGTTTGATATTGATTGTATATGTGTTTGAACTTGGTTGTAATTAATATTTTACAATAAGTTCAAACATAAGTTCAAGGATAAGTTCAAACATAAGTTCAAAGGTAAGTTCAAACATAAGTTCTAAAACAATTTCAAAGACATGTTCTAGAATAAGTTCAAAGGCCTAATTCGAACTTATGGTGGACAAGTTCGTGGGCTTGGGCCTTCTCGAACTTGTCCAAGGCAAGTTCGACTCTGATGTCTATAATTAAGGTTTAATTAGTTTTGATTAAAAACTTTTGCAGAATTAATATTAAGGGTGATTACGAACTTGCTGTGACGTTTTTGTGTGTTCTTGGAGAGAATCACGTGTCGGGACGTTCTAGTTTGCGTCTATCATCGTGTGTGTCTCCGTGTTTCGTGTGTGTGATCATTCCGTCAAACCGCTAACGATGATTCCACACTCGTTGGACGACGTTGCGTCAAGATAGGATCCGTAGGTAGGTGACCTTACAAGTGGTATCAGAGCCATAAGGGTGTTCTTCGTGTTCATATTCAACATTCTTGGTTTCTTGTCGTTTTGGATGGAAAAATCACATCTTTTGTAAGTTTTTCGAGTTATACAAGCAAGATAACGGAGAAAAGTTGATATTAGTTCATCATTTTAGTCAAAATCATAGTTATTAATCTTAAAAACTTTGGTTTCAACTGAAAACTTGAAAAAAAAATTGAACTTTTGGCCGTTTCTCGAATTTGCGGCGCTCGAACATAGGGGGTATTAGGGTTTATTCGAATTTGTTATCAGAAAATACGCTCCCTACGAACTTGATTTAAGGTTTCATTCGAATTTGTCTGAGATTCGAACTTTCTAGCATTCAAATTTGTCAGATCTCGAATGTGTCAGAAATCTCGAACTTGTCAGACCTTCGAATTTGTTGATTTCGAACTTAAGCAGCTTCGAATTTAATTTCAAACGAATTTAATTATAAACTAATTCGAACTTACCTAAGTTCGAAAGGGTTTTCGTTAAATTAATTTTAAATTAAATTACTTATGTTCGAATACAAAAAGTTTAGAAAGGATGATCAGTTTGCAAAAGTTTATCGAAATGGACCACGAGGTTGGAAAGACAAATTCCGCCAAAACTGATGAGGTTGGAAGACTACTACTGGTGGAAGGATAGGTTTGCCGATTTCGCTCGTTTCAGTGACATGCGAATGTGGATTTGTATCGATGATGGATACATTCCACCTACACAAGAGTTTGAGGGTCGTCAGAGAGTCTTGACATATCAGAATATGAAGGATGATGACAAGAAACTGTATGAGGCTGAGAACAGAGCATTTTCAATCATTCTTATGGCACTACCTCAGGAGATTCTACACACCTTATGGAATCACCGTACTTCTAAAGAGCTATGGGATGCTCTCGAGAAGAGGTGTGAGGGAAATTCGAGGGTTCGTAAAGGTAGGACAGAGATGCTGAAACAGCAGTTTGCGATTTTCAAGGCATTATAAACCGAAAAGCTGGATGAAACAATAACGAGATTCTATCATTTACTGACAGAGTTGGATAATCACGATGTCGAGTATCGTGAAATTGAGAAGATAGAGAAACTTCTTGATGCTTTACCTGCGAAGTGGGAAATGTACACAACGCTTATAAAGCATGATGAAGAAAAATTCGAAACTCTTACTCTCGAAGGAGTTATTGGTACGCTGAGGGCTTACAACTTTCATATACTTAAGAAGGAGAGGGAATATGATCAAGTCCAAGATCCAGAGATGTATTTTGGAAAGTCAAAACCTTCTATCGCAAGTGAACTGAAAACAACTACAACTTTCTTCACGGGTGAAGCGTCTATTCCAGTGGACGTAGAAGAAACAAGCAGTCGGGCATTCGTAGGGTATTCTAAACCGGAAGATAAACCGACTCACTCAGCATCTACTTCTCAACAATACACAAAGATGCCTATGAGTGCACAATCAGGCGAAACTCATCTGAATCTTTTGGCTTCGTTTGTTGCAGCATATGGAAATTGTGTACAAGGAAAGATTAACGAACCTGCATTATGGGAAGAGGACTATGATCAGGTGGATCCTGAAGATTTGGAGGAAATGGACCTTCAATGGCAACTGGCCACGGTGACTCAGAGGGTCAAAAGGTTCATGAAACGAACAGGCAAAAATCTGAATGTAGGCAATAGTAAAATTGGGTTCGACAAATCCAAGGTTAAGTGTTATAACTGCCAAGGATTAGGACATTTTGCACGCGAATGTCAACGACCCAAAGTTGAAAACTATCAGAATCAATCTCAGGGAAGATATCAATCTGGTAGTTCAGGTAATCAAACGAACATCGCTGGTATATTAACAAACGTATCATCAGACAGACAGCTTGATGGGACTTACGATTGGAGTTCTCATCCTGAGTTGAACGCTAGAGCCTTCATGGCTGAAGTGACAGATGCTGGGGATGACGGAGCAGAGGAAGTAACAGAGGACAACGAACAGAATGATACAAGTCCTGTGTTAGTGGAGAAGTCAGACAATCAGACCATTCTGGAGTTTGCCGCACAGATGGCTAACGTGGAATCGGATCACAAAAAAGTAATTCTGGACTTTTTTACATTTCGTGATTTATGTGTTTTATGTACTACTTCCAATGATAGATTGGCCTTAGTTCTTGAAACACATAACAATCTAACTGCTCAAATAGAATCGTTAAAATCAGATAATGCTAGTCTCCTAGATATTAAAGAAGATCTTAGGAATAAGATGCTATAGTTTTAAAAGATAAATTAAGTGTACAATGTGTCAGTATAGAACTTATGTATGAGCATGTTGAAGCTTTAACTAAAGAACTTACGATTAAGGACGTAGAGCTAGCTGAATCAAGAGTTAAAGTTGCAGAGGTAAATAGTTAGTTAGAAAAGTTTAGGAACGCTTCACTAAATCTAGGGAAAATCTTAGATGCACAGCGTCAATATAAGTAACCAGTAGGTTTAGGTTATCAAGAGAGTCCTCCACTTTTCAACGATAATTATATGCCTCAGCGTCAGGATAAAATTGATAAACCAGTCGAGTCAGAGGTAGAAGCTGACACAGTATCTGGATCTAATAAAGATAAATCAACTAAGGTGACTAATAATAACGCTACGATTAAGAAAGTCAAGTTTGTGCAATCTTCCAGTGACAGAATTCTAGGAGAAGCTAAACCTGAAGTAAATAATCAGAAAGAGGAAAGTCACGATAGTTGAAAAGAAAGAAACTGACACTAGTGAGACACCAAAGTCAAAGGGCACTCATAAGAAGTTGATTGATAAGATGTCTTGCTTTAGATGTCATGAGAGGGGACATGTTACGTCTAGCTGTCCATATAAGAAGGTAGAGTCTACACCCTCTAAACTAGAGTCTAAACCTATTGTTGGAAAGCCTGAACAACATAAACCATCACCTACTGTAGCTAGCACAAGTGGTTCTCAGAACATTGAGAAAACTGTGACTGCCACACTAAAGACTGCTGTTAGACAAATACTTGGGTCCGTTAGACCAAATTAAGTGGTTAGTACTAATTCATCGAATATAGTCCCTAATCAGTCTAGGTCAGGTCCTCAACAAGCTTATAGGAGTACAACACCTAGAAGAGCTTACACTGCAGCTAGGTCTCACACTCCTCAAAGACATCAGACACCAGGTAGAGTCCAGGGATATCAATCTGAAATGCCTTATAATAGAAATTATTTAAGGGCTCAATAGCAAATGCCTAACCAAAGGCCAAGAGTGAACTTAAATCACTCTGCACCACAACAAGTTCTCAATCAAACACCCAAGTCACCTGAAAGGAGAGATGGGTATTTGAAGGAGTTTACGTATGTTGATGAGAACGGTATTACCAAGTCAGTCATGGCTTGGGTTCCCCGTGATAACTAACTTGTTTTCTTTCATGTGCAGGAGCTTACTACAGGTCTAAACAACAAGTGGTTCATCGACAGTGGTTGCACTAGGCACATGACTGGGGAAAGGAGTCTGCTCACAGACTTCAAGGGAGGGAACAAGGGTTTTGTATCATTCGCTGGGAACAAAGGAGGTCATATCATTGGTACTAGAGAGGTCACCAATGGGACTATCAAACTTGATCAAGTTTATCATGTTGATAAGCTTGATCACAATCTCATTAGTATATCTCAAATCTGTGATAAGAAGAACTCGGTAATTTTCACTGATACTGAGGCGTTAGTGCTGAAACCGGGATTTAAAGTACCTGAAGAGTGGATACTGATGAGAGCCCCAAGGAAGAATGATTTATACATGATGGACATGAATAAATCGGACTCATCGATGGGACCAATATGACTTCTATCCAAAGCTTCAGAAACAGAATCCATCTTATGGCACAGACGCATGGCACACTTGCACCTACGGAAAATGAACTACATCAGTAAACATGGTCTAGTGCATGGTGTCCCAGTGAAGAGTTTTCAGTTCGATGACAAGTGTGTACCGTGCAAGAAAGGCAAACAACACAAGCAGTCACACAAGTCAAAGACTCAGAAATCGATAGCTTCCACTTTAGATTTGTTGCATATGGATCTATTCGGACTAATAAACAAAAGGAGTATAGGTGGTAGTTGGTATCATTTAGTTATCACTGATGATTACTCACGTTTTTCATGGGTTTTATTTTTAGGTACGAAGGACGAAACAACTGGAAAGTTGATTGGTTTCTTAGACCAAGTCGAAAAATCCTACGGGACGAGGGTAAAACGTATCAGGAGTGATAATGGAACAGAATTTAAAAACACAGTAATTGGTGTATATTGTCTATCCAAAGGCATAGCACATCAATTTAGTGCACCATATGAGCCACAACAAAATGAGGTGCCAGAACGGAAAAACAGGACTTTGATTGAGGCAACAAGAACCATGCTCTCGGATTCAAAGCTTCCTACCATGTTTTGGGGGGAGGCAGTGAATACCGCATGTCATGTTTTAAATCGGGTTCTTACTGTCAAATCACTGAACAAAACTTGCTATGAAGTTTTGAATAAAATACCACTCAATTTAACTTCCTTCGAATCGTTTGGGGTACCGTGTACTTCATTGAAAACAAAACATCAACCAAAGTTTGGTGAAAAGGCTGA
The DNA here is from genome assembly GCA_020465985.1 of Centrapalus pauciflorus. NCBI lineage: Eukaryota > Viridiplantae > Streptophyta > Magnoliopsida > Asterales > Asteraceae > Centrapalus > Centrapalus pauciflorus. The sequence continues at coordinate 233,515 of JAANYP010004535.1, read as the reverse complement.
CGAAGGGTATTTCCTAGGTTATGTGCCTAACTCACCAAACAAAAGGGTTTTTAACAAAACAAACGGTACAGTAGAAATTGTGTTTAACATTGATGTTACAAGTTATTCACATGAACCCCAAACTGGTCCGGAATGGATATTTGATTATGACTCATTGTTTGAATCATTTAACATTCCTTTGAATGGAAATGCAGGTACAATTAATAATGACTTATCGTCATTAAATCTGAATGACGACGGTCAAAGTTTTCCAAAGACGAGCATTCCATCCGCTTTTGAGCCTACAACGACAGAAGATGGGTCTCCAGCAGAGAATGATTATGAAATACCTACAAACGAGAATCAGACTAGTATTTCTAATTTCGAAGACAGTGATCATGAGGAAGAAAATGTACCGTCTGAGGTCGTTCCCCCGTTAGGTGAAATAGGATCAAACTTAGGAGATAATCTTAGGGTCGATGAGATTGAAACATCGAGGATAAACAAGGATCATCCGGTTGAGAGCATCATAGGAAATCCACATACTGGTGTGAGAACTAGGAGTAGTTTGAATAACAACACAGTGCTGTTGTCGATGATTAATGACTCTGAGGCGTATCACACATGTTTATATTTGTGTTTCATCTCACAAGTAGAGCCGAAGAATGTGCAAATGGCACTGAAAGACAATTCTTGGGTTGAAGCAATGGAAGAAGAACTGCCACAATTCAGAAAGCTTGAAGTGTGGGAGTTAGTGCCGCTACCTCGAGGAGAAGTTGCAATAGGGACCAAATGGGTTTTTAAGTGCAAGAGAGATGATCGGGGTATCGTTACTCGCAACAAGGCAAGACTTGTAGTAAAGGGATTCAACCAAGAAGAGGGACTCGTTTACAACGAGGTGTTTGCACCAGTGGCAAGGCTCGAGGCAATTCGTCTTTTTCTGGCCTTCGCGTCCTTCAAAGGATTTAAAGTCTATCAGTTAGATGTAAAGAGTGCATTCCTATATGGCAAGGTGAAGGAACTAGTGTACGTCGAACAACCGCCCAGATTTACTGATCCAATGTATCCCGACAGAGTGTATCATCTTGATAAGGCTCTATATGGATTACATCAGGCACCAAGGGCATGGTATGAGACGCTGTCAACTCATCTTTTAGACAACGGGTTTGAAAGAGGGAGAAATGATAGTACATTGTTCGTAAAGAGAAAGGGAGAAGATTTTATCTTGGTACAAGTGTACGTTGATTACATCATTTCCGGGTCATCAAACGAACAGATGTGCAAAGATTTTGAGAAGGTTATGAAGTCAAAGTTTGAGATGAGTGCTATGGGAGAGCTGAACTTCTGTCTGGGTTTGCAAGTTGAACAGAGGAAGGAGGACATGTTTATCCATCAAACGAAGTATGTTTACGATATTCTGGAGCGCTTCGGGATGGAAGGAACAAAGCTGACTGCTCATTTTAGTACTCCGATTCAAGTGAATCACAATCTCGGACCGAGTACAGAAACTGATACAGATGTGGATCCGACTCTATATCGGGCCATGATCGGGTCACTTATGTATTTAACTTCCTTTAGACTTGACATAATGTTTGCTGTGTGTATTTATGCTAGGTTTCAAGCTAATCCGAAAGAAATGCATATGAAAGCCGTGAAGCGGATTCTGAGATACCTCAAGTCAAAACCGAAGCTGGGACTTTGGTATCATGTTGATGGTGATCTGGACTTGGAAGCATACACGGATTCAGATTATGGAGGTTGCAGCTTGAACCGGAAGTCAACAACTGGAGGTTGTCAGTTCCTTGGAGGGAGGCTAGTATCCTAGCAATGCAAGAAACAGACTTCGGTAGCCGTGTCAACGTGCGAGGCCGAATATGTTGCTGCGGGTAGTTGCTGGTCACATGTTTTGTGGATACAGCAACAATTGCGGGTTACGGTTTGACTTACACTCATACTCCCATTAGGATAGATAATCAATCTACAATTGCTATAACTAATAATCCAGTTAAACACATTAAAACACAGCACATAGACATAAGACATCATTTCATACGTGATTGTGCTGAAAAGAACTTAATTAAACTGGTAAAAGTGGCAACAGAAGATAATAATGCAGATTTATTCACTAAAGCTTTTTATAATCACGCTTTGAGTTGTTAGTTCAACTAAATGGTATGCGTAATCCAGAGTAACTTGACATTAGTATATTTTTCTTTCTTTTTATAGTAAGTTAGTGTTTAAGTATAATTTATTTCCATTTATAGTAAGTTAGTAAGTTAGTTTATTAGCTTATCTTAAAAATGAAAAACAAAAGAAAACAGAGAGAAAACCATAAAAAGTTCAAAAAAAAGGAGAATATTAGAAAATTGAGTTAAGTCTTAGAGACATAGGTTCAAAGTGACGAAAATTAGCACAGTGTAAACAAACTCTAAGTGTTTAGCTTTCGCACATAATGCACCATAAATTCTAAGTGATGTACAATTTCTTGTTTGATGTGTTGGTAGGCATAATACACAAAGGAAATCCTAACAGCTAATAAAATAATCAAGAAAAAGTCATATGTGTAACTAACTTAGATGTATGACCAAATAGTCTTAATTTCTATGTTACAGACATACAGACAATGATTCTAAATGAGGTATGCAAATTTTCTAGGGGATGTATAGCATCATCAAAATACATCTTAAAAGAAAAGAAAAGAAAAATTTTTGATAAAAAAGGAGGGAGTCAAAACAAGTCGCTTTGTTGTACGTAAGTAAAGACATGTCACCTCTATTTTGACTCAAGTTAGGAAGATAAGTCCCTTTGTTGTACGTAAGTACAAACCTGTCACCGCTGTCTTGTTAACTTAAAAGGAACTCTAAGACAAACTAAGACACTCTGTTGTATGTAAATACAGAATTGTGTCCGACGTTTGCCTTTTAAAGAAAATTTGCAATACGTAAAAGTTATAATCATTGTGTGTCTGCCTTGGTCGTAGAAGTATATCTAAGTATGGGACACGTAAGGTAGTTTCTTGATAAATAAAAAGGCCTAGGGAATTTCAAAAGTGTTAAATGTTTAAGGAAAAATCATACCGACAATCGACTTGGAATGTATATCAAGACAAACAACGAAAGGAATAAAAATTCCTAAGTGTGAAAGTGAAATACTGAAAGTGCGTTTGACACCGCTATCCGATTGAACCTTCTTTGACTTTCTCCCATAAATATTCTGTTAGTATATTTCATAAATTTTTTAAAGTACTTTTGAGCAATTTAAGTTTTATTCTTATTTTATTTTAGTTCATTTTATTTTATTTTACTTTATTTTATTTTACTTTATTTTATTTTATTTACTAGGAAAAAGGTCAAAGTTACTAGGATGCATTTTTTGGTTGAATAAACATATATTGCGTGAAAAACTGTTGCATAATGTGAATGCTTTTGCAAGATTTGTAAAATTCCGTTACACGAAAAAGTTGAAAAAATTGAATTTTATTCAAGTATTTTCAAAATTTTCATTTAAGTTCGAAATTCAGACGAATTCGAACTTAACTTCGAATTTGTCAGGAAATTCAAACTTATGCTAAGTTTGAAGGTAGTTGGTATAAATAGGTCAACAGTACTTCATTTAAGGAACCTACCCTCGAATTTCTCTACTCGAACTTGTCACTCCAGCGATCTCGAACTTGTCTTCAAATTACCAAATCTCGAATTTCCCAAAATTCCTCGAAGTTTTGCTTTCATTTCTCGAACATACACGTTTACTTAGGTATAGTAACCATCATTATACAATGTATGTGCAGTTTAGGACTTTATTGAGGCAAAAAATCGACTCTATTTGATGTTTTTGAACGTTGAAACTAGATGGTTTGAAATCACGAGTTTTGACGGATAAAAGTTCAAATAAATCATAAATAACTTCGATTAAAACCCAATAGGACTAGATTATACTGTTGATTAAGTTAAATGGGGTTAAAGTATTGGATTTTTGTTTGAAAGTGACCGACTTCGAACTTGTTCTTAAGGTTCGAAATTGTCAGAATGTTCGAACTTGTTGAAATATCTACAAGTTCAAAGTCAGTCAAGTTCGAACATATATATCGAATTTATTTAAATACAAATAATATTTAAATGATTTCGAACCTGTCTAAGTTCGAATGTGCTGAACTTTGAACTTATGCAAGTTCGAAATAAACAAGTTTTATTTCATTTTTAAATTTTTAATTACTAATTTGTTTTGTTGATTTTGTGTACAGATATGGGTGAGCGTGCTTTTTATAATAAGCACAATATGGTTATGACAGTGGATCTCAAACTGCCAGAAGCACAACCTTACCATCAGATGATACAATTTCTGACCCAATCTCGTGTGTCGTATGCACTGACACACAATCTTCAAATTACATTGGCGTATGTAAGACAGTTCTGGGAGCATCTACAAGTTGATTGCTCGGTTACACCAACTGTACTAAGAACAAGCAATAGGTGGACAGCCAATAGCATTTTCGGCGGACATGTTAAGGCAGATCCTTCAGCTGGGATTTGAAGACCAAGAAGCACGGCCGATAGATTTTCCACTACCTATCAGGCAAGCTGCATTTTTGCGAATGAGGTATGCCCAAGACATCACGAAGGCGTCGTATGTGAAGAGTGGATTGATTGGCCAATGGCATTATCTTGTACATGTTATCATGGTATGTTTTGCGCCAAAGAAGGCGGGTTTAGACACTAATGTGTCAAAGTTGCAATCGGCGTTAATTGCATTGGTGTACAACAAGCAATTCAGTTTCTCTGAGATGTTTTTTGGAGAGTTTGTGCACCAGATCAAAGCTCCGGTCAGGAAAGGATTTGTGATGTACCCTCAATTTTCTATGATGATAATACGTCACTCTTTGCCGAATTTGCCACCACTTCCAGATCAAGGTGGCGTGGCCTTGATCGATAAGAGAATTTTTGCTGACTGCCAGACCCACAATGCGAGAAGGGCTGAGCAGGTCAGGCCCCAAGTAGCACCATTGTTTGGGGCAGTTATTGATCCTGATTTTGTAGCCCCAGAGGGTGAAAACTTGATAGATGAAGTCCCGCAGCAACAACCGCAACAGCAACAACCACCGCAACAGCAGCAGCAACGTCGTAGAGCACCGACAAGTAGAACTCCAGTTGTGAGACTCTCCTCTCGCAACAACCAGCCACTACGGCTGCTGGACCATCAACAGAAGCTGCCGGCCCATCGAGTTCGGCCACCCAATATGATCAAAGGGCGCAAACTCTGGAAGAAATATAGGTGCAGGGGACAGCCACGGAGCAAAATATCGCTGAGCAACTGGTTCAGGATGTTTTAGAGCCTCTAGCTGATTTCCAAGCTATTTTTAGACAAATTGATGAATACCAGCTGTCTGATGCTGAGTTTATGGACACTGAGGTCCAGGAAGAAGAAGAAGGTGCAGGTTCAAGGGAAAGACTCCGGCTGAAGGTCATGTTGAAAGCGCCTCCGAGTCTAGTTATGAAGCCGAGGATTAAGATATCTCAATTGGTAGATATGGATCGAGGTTAGTTGTAAACAGAAGGAGATTAACAAGACCGGCTCTAACTGATGAAGAGACCGAAGAATCCGAATATGAAGAAGAAGAAGAAGTTCCACTCGTTCCTAGGCATAGGGCGAGGAGGCATAGATTTATGCAGGGAGCTCCATCCACTTCAGCTCCTCAACCTGTGTTACCGGCTGCTCCATCAACTTCAACCACCGCTCTATCAACATCCGCCTCCATTCCATCAACTTCGACTTCGTTCACAGATAATCAATGGTTCACAGAGTTAAAAGGAAAAGTGGACTTCCAAACAGTCCAGATTTATCAACTTTCAAGAGCTGTGAAAGAGCTGCAGCAGCATAATGCTCGACTTGATCAAGAAAATGCCGACTTAATGATAACTGTGGCTGATCAACAGTCTGAGCTGAAGACAATGAAGACCCTCCTTGAGCAATTATTGAAAGATTTGCGAGCTAAGGGGGAGAGTAGCTACAAGTAAGACGAGTTGATAGTAAGAAGAGACGATGACGAAGGCAATGATCCAGATGCCCAAAGAGAAGGTGAGCTAGCAGATCTTTCCTAAAAGACTGCTCAACAAGCACTCATTCAGGGGGAGCCTAGTCAGTCAAGTATGGGAGAAGGAGGTGAAGGTGAAGCTTCAAAGATTGTTGAACATGAAATGATTGAAGCATTGATGAATCTTGATGACGAAGACGAGTTAGGTTTTGATCAGTGTAAGGTCTACCACTACTAGATCTATCTAGACGCGGATCCGTGAACGAGTGCGGAATCCTCGTTAACGGTTAGACGGACAACTCTCAACTACGAAACACGGAGACTATTAGACGTTGAACGAACGACACACGAACGATCCTACGAACTAATTCTCTCCGAAACACGCCAAAAGCTGATGATAAACTCGAGATCGCCTTAAGCTTAATTCCTCACGAATTCTGCTAAAAGTCCTCTAATGATTCGAGTCTATCCCTAATTATAGACCCTGATTCGAGTCTGTTGTGGGCGAAGCTCGAATCTGGCCCAAGGCCCATTCGAGTCTGTCCACAAAGACACTCTCGAATCTGGGCATATTCGAATCTAAGGACACATTCGAATCTATCACAGATTCGAATGTCTTCCCTTATGTAATTCGAATCTAGCCAAAACACTTAAACACTTAAGTGATGAAACTTATGTTAATACCTTATGATTGATTTTATCTTTGAACTTTATGTTTGAACTTCTTGTAATACGTTACATCAAGTTCAAACATACAAACACTAATAAATATCAACCATATATAACATATATAACAAACACATGCTAAATCACAATGTAAGATCACTTAGACTGCTATCGTCACACAGGATGTACCAACAATCAGGAAGATTTGGAAGAAGGAGAATTCATCCCAGAAGACGTCATGGACTGGAAGCCAGATGATGAGGTTGTAGAAGATGAGTATGACGATGTTGATGAACTAGTTATCCCGAAGCAGCCTATCACCAAACAATATGTAAACAATGATCAGAATGTGATAGATCTAGATGAGCTCAACTTAGCGTCTATGGATGAATCAGAATCTGACATAGCTGAAAAGGAACAAACAAGAGAAGAAATGATAAGGCTATGGTTTAGGAAGGAGGAGAAGAAGACTGATCAGGCAGTAAAGAAAAGAATGAGGCTGCCGAGTCCAGGAAATCTCTCAGGAGGGATTCTAAGATGGTTCTTTGATAGGGAACTGCAGCTTTTCGTGCTTAAAAGAAGAGACGGGCTTCTGTATTTGAGGAGACCCTTAAAGGTTTTTAATACATTGCCCAAATGCGAAGTGAAGGAACTGGCCTGGAAGAGCTTATCAACTTGGGGACGACCCAATACGCTGAATTTATAGCGAAAATCATCAGAAAGTAGGGGAGGTCTGGAAGTTTGAAAGGATAAAGTCGAGGTCAGGCAAAAGAATTGAAGATGAATCGAGAATAGATCCCCACACTAGCAAGCCTTGGGCTAGAATGGTCTACAAGCCAATCCGATGTCTGAAGAAAGTGCCGATGAAGTCAATGCCACAGGATGTACTTAGCAACATGAAGTGGTGTATGTAGACAATGAGACGGCTGAAGCAGTGTTGGAGGATCTAGATGAAAAGACTATATTGAAAGTATACGATCCACTGCATCTGATTAACTTATCCAAGGACGACCTGAGAAAGCTTCATGATCAGCCAATTTTCTCTCACGAAGGCTGGAGATCAGAAGGCAGGAAGTTCCAGAAGGTGGTAAGGGTTTGCATAGAGCAGTGACTATATGCTGGTAGTAGTTTGTATAGACAAAGCAGTTAGACAATATATATATAGTTAGAAGCTATCGTCAAGGGAGAGTCTGTTAGTGCATCCTATGTGACGATAGCAGTCTAAGTATAGACGATATTGTGTAATAGTACAAATGTACGTAATTGCATATTAATACATGTTTGTTATATGTTAGACATATGTTTGATATTGATTGTATATGTGTTTGAACTTGGTTGTAATTAATGTTTTACAATAAGTTCAAACATAAGTTCAAAAATAAGTTCAAACATAAGTTCAAAGGTAAGTTCAAACATGAGTTCTTGAAACAAGTTCAAAGACAAGTTCTAGAAAAAGTTCAAAGGCCTGATTCGAACTTATGGTGGACAAGTTCGTGGGCTTGGGCCTTCTCGAACTTGTCCAAGGCAAGTTCGAATCTGATGCCTATAATTAAAGTTTAATTAGTTTTGATTAAAAACTTTTGCAGAATTAATCTTAAGGGTGATTACGAACTTGCAGAGACGTTTTTGTGTGTTCTTGGAGAGAATCATGTGTTGGGACGTTCTAGTTTACATCTATCATCGTGTGTGTCTCCGTGTTTCGTGTGTGTGATCATTCCGTCAAACCGCTAACGACGATTCCGCACTCGTTGGACAGCGTCGCGTCAAGATAGGATTCGTAGGTAGGTGACCTTACAGTCGTAGAAAGGCGTAAACGTACCCTTGTGGAAGCCGCTCGTACAATGTTGACTTACTCAAAGCTACCTCCATTCTTGTGGGCCGAAGCGGTGCCAACAGCTTGCTACACACAGAATTGCTCCATAATCCATAAGCGTTTCAATAAAACTCCATATCAACTCTTCTTGAATAAAGTACCTTTTATCAAGTACTTACGTGTATTTGGTTGTAGGTTCTATGTGCTTAATGTTAAAGACAACCTCGGGAAATTCAATGGAAAAGCGGATGAAGCGATCTTCATTAGATACTCATCCAACTCGAAGGCATATCGTGCATTCAACACCCGAACCAGGACAGTCAATGAAAGTGTGCATGTCACATTTGATGAGTTGGCTGAACTGGCACCCGAAGTTGATCATTCAGGACCACGTATTACATCAATGCCTGGAGACTCTTCTTCTCAATCTACTACTTTTTCACCTTCTGATTTAGTTAATTTATTTGATCCTTTTTATGTAGAATTTTTTGGTCCTAATTCTAATGTTTCTAATGTTTCTCCTACTGTAGGTAATACATCCAACAATTCAATTGAACCACAAATTCTATCTGATCCATCTTCATCCACGTCATACCCACATCCATCAACATCATCCACTGATACATCCGCAGTTGAATCTACTCCAGAAATACCTTCGTATATCATGCCAAACATCCTTCCTTCACCTGAACATTCTGAACCCGAACCGGAACTAGTGGTACCCTCACTAGAAACCATTGACCATGAATCATCCTCCATTCCCACACTCACCACTGAGATTCCATCCCGTGCACCCCTTCCACACGAGACAAAATGGACCCGATGTCACCCAACCGATCAAATCATTGGTGATGTCTCAACCGGTGTCCAAACCCGTAGGGCGTCTGCTGATGAATGTATCTTCGCATCATTCCTTAGCATGATAGAGCCAGCTCGTGTAGATGAAGCCTTAAAAGACCCAGAGTGGATAATTGCAACGCAATAAGAGCTCAACCAGTTTGAACAGCTCCGAGTATGGCGGTTAGTTCCCAAGCCAAAAGACCGAACAATTATTGGAACAAAGTGGACCTTCAAGAACAAACGAGACAAAAACGACATTGGGATAAGAAACAAAGCAAGACTTGTCGCCAAAGGCTACCGTCAACAAGAAGGGATAGATTATGATGAGACCTTCGCTCCAGTTGCACGGATTGAAGTTATCAGAATCTTCTTGGCGTACGCGTCACACAAAGACTTCAAAGTGTACCAGATGGAAGTCAAGACAGCCTTTCTTAACGATGAACTTAATGAAGAGGTGTACGTTGAACAACCACAAGGATTTGTTGATGCACATAAACCTGACCATGTTTATGTGCTAGACAAAGCCCTCTATGGTTTGAAACAAGCACCCCGCGCATGGTATGACAGTCTCTCTAGTTTTCTTATCTCTGTTGGTTTCAGCAAAGGTGTGGTGGACACAACACTGTTCCCAAAAAGGGAAGGCCCGCACATAATTCTAGTGCAAATATATGTCGATGACATTATATTTGGATCTACTAACAGTAATTTCTGTAAGGATTTTTCAGCCCTAATGGAGTCCAGGTTCGAGATGAGTGTGATGGGGGAAATGAATTTTTTCCTTGGATTACAAGTCAAACAACTTGAAAATGGGATTTTTGTGAACCTGTTGAAATATACTCTTGACATCCTCAAGAAGTATAAGTTAGACTCTTGTACGAGTATCCCAACTCCGATTGCTTCCAACTGTAAGTTAGACACCGATCCTTTTGTGAAAAGTGTCGATAATACAACTTACACAGGGATGATAGGATCCTTACTGTATCTGACTGCTAGTAGACCTGATATAATGTTTTCAACATGTCTTTGTGCTCGTTTTCAGGCCCACCCAAAAGAATCACACCTAACTGCGGTAAAACGCATTTTTCGTTATCTTAAGGGTACACCCGATCTTGGTCTCTAGTATCCAAAGGGAACCGATTTTGATCTTACTTCCTTTTCAGATGCTGATTGTGCAGGTTGTCGAGTTGACAGGAAAAGCACATCAGGTGGAATACAGTTTTTGGGAGACAGACCGGTGAGTTGGTCGTCCAAAAAACAGAATTGTGTTTCAACATCCACAGCTGAAGCAGAGTATGTAGCAGCTGCAAGCTGTTGCTCTCAAGTGCTGTTGATGAGAACACAATTACGTGATTATGGATTCTCGCTCACCAACATCCCAATTTACTGCGATTCACGAAGTGCAATTGCCATCTCTTGCAATCCCGTGCAGCACTCTTGAACAAAACGTATAGATATCAGGTATCATTTTATTGAAAATCATGTAGAAAATGGAACAACTGAGTTATATTTTGTAGGCACGGAATATCAACTTGCGGATATTTTTACTAAAACTTTAGACGAACCTCGTTTTCAGTTTTTAGTATCCCATATCAGCATGTTGAACCCACCTTCTTGTTAATTGTCAGACATTGTCTAAAATATTTCTATTTCAAACTATCATGTTTGAAATTCCTTTATTTTAGAAAAATATCTGTTATTTAAATTTAAGGGTTGTGTCACAAAATTAAATTTCAATATTTTCTTATCTATGTACATTTTTAATAGTTAATGATCCTGACAAATTGCAGTATGAATTGCTCATCACTGAGTGGGACGCAAAATTAATCCAGGTTTGTCTGTATATTTAAGGTTGAAAAGGTTCAAGAAATTAATCTGAAAAAGAAAAAGAAGATTATAGATGTTAATTTGAGGGGGAGTATAATTAGGATGTTACTTTTTATAGTTTTTGTTCTTTTTATCTTCTCTATAATTTTAGATTTTAGGTTGGTTAATTTTTTAGTTTTTAAAGTTTGATATAATCAGTCAGAAAAGCACAAAAAGATTTTATTTATCTTAAATACATCAAAAAGCCAAAAACATCTTTATTTTATTTTTTTATTGTATTTTTGTCTTAACTTAGTTTTTAAGAAAATCTCAAAAATATTTTTTATTATGCATTTACTTATCTTAGTTACAAAGAAAATTACAAAAAAGGTTTTGTTTAAAATTGGGCTAAATTTCTCGTCCTTAAAATTTTGTTTTATTTATATTTTTTTTAAAAGCCCATTTTGTGTTTCATAAAACCAAAAACCCGCCGGCCCATTTACTCCTGTTGGGCGCGGATCCTCATTAGCCGACCCGACCCGCTCTCCTTTAAAAAGGGGCGGGTCAAACGTTCAACCCACCGTTTACTTCTTCTTCAAGATATTTCCATTTCCTTCTTCTTCCTCTCTAAACCGTCACACACCACCGCCCATTTCCACCATTTTCGTCTTCCCAAGCTTCTCGGGTCACCGTTTTACTTCTTTTTTCTTGCGTTTTTCGTCTACGGCACTACAAGGTATCACTTTTTCACCTTTATTTCAGCTTTTAACTTCCTAGTTTGTGTGTTCGATTTTCAAATATTTTTAGTTATAATGTTTCAATTTTTGCTAGTTTTAGGACATTAAATCTGTTCTTTTTAACTTGTTGTAGTTAAATAAAATGTTCTTTACATGTTTTTAGACTAGGATATGCATTTTCATGCATTTTTGATATATTTGAACTGTTCACGTAGTATGTTGCATGAACTTTAAACTGCTACTGTAGGAATTCGGTCCATCCGAATTCGGACCACCAACCGAATTCGGATGAGTATACTTAGAAATTTTTAAAAATTTCCAACTGTTAAGAACGAATTCAGACCACTGTGCATCCGAATTCGGTCCTCCTCAGCATGTTGAAAGTTATCTGTTATTTTTTCTAAGTCTCATCCACTGTGCATCCGAAGTCGGTTGGTACCAGAATTCGGTCCCCATCCGAAATCAAATGTCATCCAAATTCGGACTAGTTATTTTCAAATTCATGCATCATTGGAAGTTCGGACTGAACCGAATTCAGTTGCACTGTTTACCTGAATTCGGCCCACCCGAAATTCAACACTTCGCATATTTTTTTGAATTTTTTCATTTTTGCATTTTCATTATAAATCAAAAATCCAAAAATATTTTCAGTCCTGTGCACCATTGGTTAGAGTTAGGGTCAGTGTTTGAGTGAATATGTCTATTCTAACATTGGTCTCTTAACGATTGATTTTGGACTTTATTCAGTAGAATTCCCATTCTACTAATAAAGACCCAATGCTTTAAACAGAACAGACAGTTTCTATTTCACACTTATCCCAGACTTAGTATCAATGTCTTATCCTCTAAGTCTTCTATTCCAACTTTGATGCATCTTTACAGGACTCATGGAACCCCTAGTCGCCATAACCATGCCCCATTCCCCAATCCCAAATAAGAACGCCCAACTACCCGAAGAATCCATATTACCCCAATCCGAGTACGTCGAGTTCTTTGCACATAATTGGCAGCTTGACGTATCAATCCTAAACCGCGAAACCGAGAATATTGCCTTTGATGTTCTTAGAAACCACCCCATCTACTACTCACTATCCACAGTCATCTCCGTTCCTCAGATTTACCTCCAACAGTTCTGGCATCATCTTAAATTTGTAGCCGATGCTGAACCATACTTCACTTCCACCTTTGATGTTCTGGCATCCTTTTATGGAACGAAAAGTTTTAAAATGATCTTCAGGAAGAAGCCAGGTTCGTTCAGCAGGCGCCTACTGATGGAACTTACAAATGTATCTAAAGCTGAACATGCCAAGTACAGTCAGTTAATGCTCAGGGAGAGGAGGTCCAAAGTATCTAAGTCGAAGATAAAGAAGCTTCTCAGCATCACAATGTGCAAAAGAGCCAAAGTTTTCTATCCAGCCTTTCAAGTAGAAAGAGTAGATGGCACAGTTGAGGAGTTTTTTGAGAATGACTTAGATTTTGTAAATGTGGACGACATTGAGTTTTTGCACGAGAGACTGAAACACCGAATCAAACAACGTCTGTCTCGCATGACAGCCTTAGCCGCACTCACATTAAGCATGAACCACCGCTCGATCATCATGTGCTTAAGAGAATTCCAAATGGCTATAGAGAGCGCGCTGGTCAAAGTCGGCTTACGAGCCCCTGAGCAAGATAGCTTCCTGCTTGATCATCATCATGCCTATAGAGTCATATTTAGAGGAGGACCAGGAGTTATATTTTTGAACCAGAGAGGGCATAAAAGACTCATGCGCTTCGAGGATCTCCCTTGTTACTCCGATGGAACAATCAGAATGGTCAGAGCTGAACTTACAAGAAGAATACAAGAATCTGATGCTCAACCAAATCTAGAACTCAGACGCTCACCAAAGGAGATACAAGACATCCTCAGCGGCATTGCATACCTGAACGAACGGCTACATATGAGGCAAGTGGTAAGACGATTTGATGTCATCCTTGGCCTCCGTGAAACCACTGATCATGCCAGAGTTTCGTGTCTGCCACAATGATCGAAAAGGGGGAGATTGTTAGATATTAAGTTTCGATCTTGTGGATTTATTTTGTAATAATTATTATTAGAATGTTTTGTCTTGTAATTTATTTCTAAGTTATTTTCTTTGTATGAAAAGTTCAGGGGGCCAAAGTGCGATTCCTTGAAACTTAATTATATCACCCTATGTAATAGCCTCCTAGGGTTGTCTGAAAAACACGGTTGACATTTTGAATTGAAAATACAAGTTTTCTCTCAGCCGACGCTTTAATTATTCTTATTTCTTTGTCTTGTTCTTTAATCATTACACAATCATTGAGTGTAAATTCTGTTTGTGAGTGACTATTGATCGTATATGTGCTGATAATATCTGGGATTCATCAACAACAGAAACCCAATCTCTGATAAAGCATTTCAATTTCAGAATTTAAATTGTAAGTTGAATGTTCAATTATGAATCTCATTTTCAGAACACACAAAATATTTTGAATTTTCAGTGTTAAACTTTTTTCGTGTTTTTGAAACTGAACATTGGATTTTTTTGGATTGAAAAAGTTGTTTCTTGACAAAGTTCAGTAAACAAATAATGTTTAAAATCCATTTTCAAGTAAGAATCTATAAAGTGAATAGTAAAAAATGACCTTGAAATGATTTTTTCAAATTATCAGTGACATTATTTGACTTAGAAAAGTTATTAATGACTTAACTCGATCAAAACAACATTCGAGAAAATCCATGTTTTGATGGAGTTGCATGAAGTTCCATTCGAGAAACTTTTAGTTTCACTCGAGTTGGATACTACATGATTCGAGAATCTTGTATTTGTTATTCGAGTTGGATGATTTGAAGGACTTAGAAAAATTTTTCAAACCAGTCTTGATAAGAATACCATTCGAGTATGGTCTTGTTTCATTCGAGTAATTTTCATAAGTTGTTCGAGGAACCACTACTTGTTATTCGAGTTAGGCAGCTTTTAGGACTTCGAAAAATTTTGAATCCAATCTCGATAACAACATCATTCGAGTATACACCAATTTCTATCGAGTTGGATTCATGAGTATTTCGAGAAAGGTCAATATAATTCGAGTTGGTCAATCATCTCATTCGAGTTGATTCTTATTTTATTCGAGTTGCCTGCTTATTCATTCGAGTTACTTGGTTCTTCATTCGAGAAATTCCTTATTCAATTCGAGTTTCAGACTTAATTCATGCGAGTTGATTCATGTGTCAATCGAGTTTCAACTTCAAAATTTCCAAAATTTTAACAAGTGTTGAGGACTTCTAATTTTTCAGAAAAATTTCACATTTTTGAAGAAATTTTTAGAATCTGTGTTTTTCTGACATTGGTATCTTAACGATTGACTTAATCCTAACAATAATATCTTAATATTATTTTCTGGAATCCCGATGCTTTAAACAGTAAAACACAAATTTTTCTAATTTCTAGCAAAATGTTTTATTTTTCTATTTGAAAATTTTCATTTGCTTATCTGCTGTGTCTAACATGTCTATTATTTTTCACAGGTTTCAAATGGCTTCCCAAGCTCAATCCCAACGATCAAATTCATCTGATTCTCATTCATCGTCAAACCATACACTGGTATCAAAACCAGTGAAATCAGCCTCCGTAACCCGACCTTCACCTTCATCACCCATACTAGATACTCACCTAGTCAAAACCAAATATTGCTTACCGTTTCGTGACAACAACCACCGTCTTGATCCAAAAATTATAAAAGTCAGCCATCCTATAATTGTAGACATCCTTAAAGGAAATCCTTAGGCTATCTTCTCTAATATAAACCTTCTATCCCCCAAGTGTACTTGCAACAATTCTGGCATACCATCAAGTTCGTACCGGCTGATGGTAATCATCACTTCAAGGTTACGATTGATCAATTCAAGGCAAAGATCACACTTTCCAGGCTCCGACATAACCTATTTCTACCGTGCCGAATTGATACCGTCAACTTTCCAGAACAAGCAGATTATGAAGACTTTGTTTCAGATGAAGAGCTAGTTCATGATTTAATATGCTTAGGATATTCCAAACCTCTACCGAAGAGCTCCAAGTTTCATAGAAATGGCCTCAATGGAAAGTGGTATACATTATTTGGGATAGTCAATCGATGCATGACTTCTAAGCATACCGGTATTGATAGAGGGAGCATACATTGTCTGAGAATTTTTCACGGGATTGCTTCAATAAACATTACGACTATGCTAAGTGTATTTGGGAGGATTTAAAAGAAGTTGTGTTGGCAAAGACAACTAATAGAGCAAGGAAATTGGTACCGCTTCAACGATTCAATCAAATTTTGATAAGGGGCATCTTGAGGGCTAATGAACAAATTCTGAAAAGATCAAATGCTCAGAAGTGCCCAGACTATGTTATGATGAGTCTACATGGGGTACAGGATGCGCCGAATGCGAATGTGATGCGAATTCCAGAAGCGCTATCAAAGTATGTGGATCAAGAGAGTGAGCATGTCAAGTTATACAGAATAGATCACGCTCCTATAGAAACCCAAGAACCGAGTTTTCTTAACCAAAGAGCTGTAGAAGAGAAAGAACATCAGCACGGGGCTGATGTTCAGGGCAGCCAACTTCAAACTGAGGGTGTAGAGGAGCAGGTAAGGGGAGGTGACATCAGCTCAGATTCAGAAAGAACATTGTCTAATATTGCTGAAGGAGCTGAGAAGGTATTATTGATGATGATGATGATGATGATGATGATGATGATGATGATGATGATGATGATGATGATGATGATGAGGATGGAAATGATGCATAAGAGGGTGGTGCTAGAATGGTTGAATTTTCTATAGCTGAAAGCATTCCGGAGATAGATATTATTGATATAGCTAGGGAGAGTGTGAGGGAGTTCCCAAGCCCAAACAGCCGTCATCTGGCCATATCTGCTGTTGGCTATCAAATGGGAGTCGACATTGAATCTGTCAGTATCCCACTGACGACTGCACACCCCCAAGCCACTCATTTTCCTCTCAACAGGAAGATGTTTCACTTTCTCACCGAGATCAAGCACAAAATCTATCCTTAAATCCTTTGGATTTTATGGATATTGAATATAGTACACAACTGCCCGGGTGTACAACTTCTATTCTTGCACATGCTATAGAACTGATACACGTTAGGACACTAGAGTCAACTTCATTTGTTGAAGTAAGTGCAGTTGAACTAAGTGTTCCTGAACAACCTTAATGTCGAAAGTATCTGTTGCTCCGTCACTTGAAGAGGTTGGAAGACCAGTCAGAGCCACGACATTGCCAACTCTGAGCACTAGCCACACAGACGTTCTTTTTACAAGTTCGACTGTTGTGACAACTGGAAGTCTGAGTGACCCAGTGGTTAAACTTTCCCCATTTGTTGCTGAAGCTAAATTGACTGAAGCCTTAAAATGAAGCAGTCGCTGGAGTATCAAATCAGATGACAAGTCAATTTTCTGACATGATGGATCAGATGGCTAATATTCATAAGCTGTTGAAGGGCAAGAATGTGACTGAATAAGTGAAACAAAGAGATCCAAATCAAGCAATTGACGAATTAAGAGAATTTGCATATGATCAATTTGACGAGATGCGAGAAAGGATAATTGGGTTGGAAAGCACTGCGATAAAAACATTAGGAGATATGTCTGAGAGGATATCTGCTGTGGAACAGACGTGTAAGGCACAAGCTTCTGCTCCAAAACGAAAGCATGATGAGCACGATAATGACTCCGATGATGCTCCTCATGAGGGGGAGAAGAGGAGGATGCTTGTTGAGCAAAGTTATGTTCTTTTAATGATAACCTATCCAGAGAAGAAAAAAGAGTCGGAAGGTAAAGAAGTTGGTGAAGTAGGGAGCTCCAAAGAAAAGCCTGTTGATGCTCAAAGCGAGCTAGAATTGATTCTTCATGAAGATGTTCCAGTTCCTTTAAGTATTCAATCAGAAATTTATAATTTTGATGAGTATAATGATTCTGATGATGAAGCTCAAGGACTAACTTTATTGATTAAAGGAGTGGAGAAAGAAGTAGAGAAAGAAATGGAGATTGAACTGTCTGATAATGATGATATGTTTGATTTGACCGGTGTATCTATGAGAGCTGATTGAATTGAAGAAGAAGAGGATCTGGTTCAGGAGATAATGAAAGATGATATACCAACACCGACGGTTGAAAAGACAGAGGTTACCGTTAATGTTAAAGAAGAGGTAGTAGAACCATTTCTAGTGTAGAATGTTATGCCACAAGTGTTTAAAGAGCTAAATGAGGTTGAAGTAATGGACAGATTCTTCAATGAATATATCTTGGCTGATGAGTCACAAAAACAACATCGATTAAGAATTGAAGCTCAGCAGATTGTCCAGAGAGAAATCAGAGATATGCTGACATTGATCAATAAAGGTGAAAGCAGTAAGAAGAAGATAAAAGTGTTAGACTTAACTGCAAAACAAATTGTCGAGTATATCAGAAAGAGGAACAAACTTCCATATCTTGAAGATCACCTTGAAAAGAAAATCTTCTGTAAGAAGCAAGCTCCTTGTATGTTTTTGAAGCTATTCAGAGTTCTGGAGCCGAATATGCCAAACTTAGTGAATTATGTGAGCTTCATGCAGAATAAAGCTCAGTCGGTGGATAAGGTCCGAAGTGAGTTTAGGATAGTTTATTTGGTTATGTTGGTACATCCTGTGTGACGATAACAGTCTAAGTGATCCTACATTGTGATTTTAGGTAGTGTTTGTTATATATGTTTATATATGGTTGATATTTATTAGTGGTTGTATGTTTGAACTTGATGTAACGTATTGCAAGAAGTTCAAACATAAAGTACAAAGATAAAATCAATCATAAGGTTATAACATAAGTTTCAACACTTAGTTGTTTATGTGAAATGCTAGATTCAAATCATAAAAGACTTGGCATTCGAATCTGTGATAGATTCGAATGTGGACATAGATTCGAATGGGCCCAGATTCGAGAGTGTCACCGTGGACAAACTCGAATGGGCCTTGGGCCAGATTCGAGGTTGGCCCATAACAGACTCGAATCAGGGTCTATAATTAGGGATAGACTCGAGATATTATCAGACTTTTTGCAGAATTCGTCAGGGATTAAGCATTAAGCGATCTCGAGTCTATCATCGGTTTTAGTGCAGTTTCGGAGAGAATCAGCTTGTAGGATCGTTCGTGTGTCGTTCGTTCAGCTTCTGATAGTCTCCGTGTTTCGTAGTTGAGAGTTGTTACCGTCTACCAGTTAACGAGGATTCCGCACTCGTTGACGGTTCCGCGTCTAGATGGATCTGTGTTCGGTAGACCTTACAAGTGGTATCAGAGACTACGGAGTGTTCTTGGTGTTCTTCTAGATACATTCTAGGTTTCTTGACGTTTGTAGTCGGTTTTTCTCTCAAAAACGTATTTTTCGTGTCCATCTAGTTTAGCAAACAGTAATCCGGAAAATACTTTGTGGTTTTTAGCGTTTTTGATCGAAATCATTATTTTTTGTTGGAAAAATACTGATTTAATCTGTAAAACGTCAAAAAATCAAAGTGTTAGCCGTTTTTCGAGTTTGCGGCGCTCGAATCTAATAGGGGTAATTAGGGTTACACTTAGTTTCGAGTCTAACCAAAATGCGCTCCTTTCGAGTCTAACTCAGAGGGTTTTGAATCTATTTCGAGTTTGTTCTACATTCGAATAGGATCTCGAATCTACTCAGTTTCGAGTTTAATTCGAGTTTAGGTTACTTTCGAATAGGGTTTCGAATCTGCTGATTATTTCGAGTTTGTCTGCCTTCGAATCTGAGGACTTTTTCGAATCTGACATAATTTCGAATTTAATTGAATTCCAACACTTAATCGAATTTAATCCCAAATCAATTAGAATCTAATTATATTCGAATCTCTCTAGATTCGAACGGGTTAATTCCAATTAGTTTCGAATTAAATTAATTAAGTTCAATTCAATCACTTTCGAAAAGATGTCAAATCTCCAAAAATTCATGGAAATAGACCACAAGGTCGGGAAGGCAAACGCTCCGCCTAAACTGATGAGGATCGAGGATTATTACTGGTGGAAGGATCGGTTTACCGATTTCGTGCGCTATAATGACATGCGCATGTGGGTGTGCATCGACGAAGGATATATTCCACCGGTTTCAGAAGTTGAAGGCCGTCAAAAAGTCTTGTCATACCAAATGATGAAGGAGGATGATAAGAAACTGTTTTAAGCCGAAAACAAAGCTTTCTCGATAATCCGAATGGCTTTACCTCAGGATATACTGCACACATTTAGGACTCAAAGGACGTCAAAGGAACTTTGGGAGTCTCTCGAGAAAAGGTGTGAGGGTAATCCTAGGGTTCGTAGAAAGCGTACAGAGCTGTTGAAACAACAGTTTGCAATCTTCAAGGCGTTAAAGGATGAAAAGCTGGATGATATCATCACTCGGTTCTATCATCTGTTGACAGAACTTGAAAATCACGGAATTGAGTATTCTGACACTGACAAGAACAACAAGCTTCTTGATGCCTTACCAGCCAAATGGGCTATGTGGGTGGCAACGATCAAGCTGAATGAAGACAAGTACTATACTCAATCTCTCGATGACATTGTGGGAACGTTGCGGGCATATCACTTCGAGCTACTGAAGGCTGAAACTGATTACGAACAAGTCCAGAATCCAGCAATGTATTTTGGAAAATCGACAAAACCTTCAGCGACCGCCGATCTGAAGACTGCTACAGCGTTTTTCAGCGGAGAAACGTCATCACCAGCAGAGTCCGAAGACTCATTGAATCGCGCGTTCTTAGGATTAGGAAGATCGGAAGAACCGCAGCCCCAAGTACATCAGGCATCGCCATCTCAGAGTTATTCGAAGATGCCCATGAGCGCAAAGTCAGCAGAAGAACATTTGAATCTGCTTGCTTCTTTTGTGGCAGCGTATGGAAATTGTGTTCAAGGGAAGATTAGCGATCCTGCTCTCTGGGATGAGGATTATGATCAGGTCGACCCTGATGATCTTGAGGAAATGGACCTCAAATGGCAACTGGCCATGGTAGCCCAACGGGTTAAGAGGTTCATTAAGAGAACTGGAAGAAATTTGACGATGAATAACAAGGGGATAGGGTTTGATAAGTCCAAAGTAAAGTGCTACAACTGTCAAGGACTGGGACACTTCGCCAGGGAGTGTCAGAGACCGAAGGTGGAGACATACCAAGTGCAGAATCAGCATCAGGGACAATTTCAGACTCAGTCTCAACAACGATATCTTCCGAGTTCATCATCTGGTCAAGCCAACCTAGCGGGTCTAATATCCAATGTTACTTCAGACAGACAGCTAGATGGTACCTATGACTGGAGCTCACATCCTGAGTCGAATGCTAGAGCCTTCATGGCTGAAGTCACAGAAACAGGGTGTGATGGAGAAGAGCAGACCACAAGGGAAAACAGTCCGATGTGGGTGGAAAAGACGGATGATCAGATAGTTCTGGAGTTTGCTGCTCAGATAGCCAACGTGGAATCTGGTAACTCAAAGGTTAGTCTAACTTACTCTTTTTTTGATGAATTATGTGTATTGTGTGTTACTTCTAATGATAGGTTAATCTAGTCTTAGAATCACATAAATCCATAACTGCTCAAAATGAGAATTTAAAGATTGAAAATGCTAGCCTAAACGATATCAAGCAAGATCTTAAAGAAAAGCTTAAGGCTGATGCTCAAGACGTAATAGTTCTAAAAGACAAACTGAGTGAGCAGTGTGTTAGGATAGAACTTATGTATGAGCACGTAGAAGCCTTGACCAAAAGTCTTAAGGACAAGGACATAGAGCTAGCTGAAACAAAGGTTAAGGTAGCAGAGGCGAATAGCAAGTTGGAAAAGTTTAGGAATTCAAGCCTAAACCTAGGGAAAATTTTAGACGCCCAACGACAGTCTAAAAAGCTAGTAGGTCTAGGATTTCACGAAATTCCTCCACCTTTCAATGCAAACTATGTGCCTCAGCCTCAGGAGAACACTGACAAATCAGTAGCCTTAGAGGACACACCCGAACCTAAATCTGAGCCTACTGTGGAAAATACACCTAAGGTGGCTGACACAACTGTCAAGATCAAGAAAGTCAAATTTGTGACTTCCTCCAGTGAAACACCTGCAGGAAAACATAAAATTGATTGGGCTGATCAGGACGATGAGCCAGTCGCCATAGATGTACATAAGGACCAAGACACTAGTGAGACACCTAAGTCTAAGGGCTCACAAAAGAAGCCAATAGACAAAATGTCATGCTTTAGATGTCATGAGAGGGGGTATGTGGCTTCTTCTTGTCCACATAGGAAAGTTGATACGACACCTAAGATAGTGAAGCCTGAACATCCCAAACCCTCAACAAGTGTGGCGAGCACTAGTGGTTCTCAGAGTACCGAGAAAACTGTGCAGGCTGCACCAAAACCTGTTGTGAAACAAACACCGGTTAAGGTTGGACCAAAAGAAGTGGTTAGGAAAAATTCACCGAATCGTGTCATTAATCAATATAGGTCAGCACATCAACAAGTCTATAGGAGCACCACACCTAGCAGGTCACACACTCCAGTTAGGTCACATACTCCCGTTAGACATTATGTACCGGTAAGAGCTCAGGGATCACAGTCTGAAATGCAGTATAATAGGAATTATTCTAGAGCTCCACAACAAATGCCTACTCAAAGGCAAAGAGTGAATCTAAATCACTCGGCACCACAACAAACTCCTGTTCAACGACCCAAGTCACCTGAAAGGCGAGATGGGTATTTGAAAGAGTTTCAGTATGTGGACGAGAATGGTATAACCAAGTCAGTTATGGCTTGGGTTCCCCGTGATAACTAACCTATTTTCTTTCATGTGCAGGAGATTACCACAGGTCCAAACAACAAATGGTTCGTCGACAGTGGATGCTCCAGGCACATGACGGGGGAAAGAGGTCTGCTTACAGACTTCAAGGGTGGGAATAAGGGGTTTGTATCATTCGCCGGTAACAAAGGAGGAAATATCACTGGAACTGGAGAAGTCACTAATGGGACGATTACATTGGATCAAGTTTATCACGTTGATAAACTGGTTCATAATCTCATTAGTGTATCTCAAATCTGTGATAAGAAGAATTCAGTGCTTTTCACTGACACTGAAGCGTTAGTGCTGAAACCGGGATTCAAGATACCTGAAGATTGGATATTGATGCGGGCACCAAGGAAGAATGACTTGTACATGCTCGATATGAACAAGCCAGATACTTCGATGGGTCCGATCTGCTTACTATCAAAAGCTTCGGAGACAGAATCAGTTTTGTGGCACAGACGCATGGCTCACTTGCACCTAAGGAAAATGAACTACATAACGAAGAATGGACTGGTGCAAGGTGTGCCTCTGAAGAGCTTTCAGTTCGAGGACAAGTGTCTACCGTGCATGAAGGGCAAGCAACATAAGAAGACACACAAATCCAAAACGCAGAACTCCATAACCTCAACATTCGATTTGTTGCATATGGACCTTTTCGGCCCAATCAACAAACGGAGTATAGGAGGTAGTTGGTTTTGTTTGGTTATCACTGACGATTACTCACGCTTTTCTTGGGATTTCTTTTTAGGTACAAAGGACAAGACGGCTTCCAAGCTCATCGGGTTCTTAGACCAAGTGGAGAATTCCTACGGAACAAGGGTTAAACGACTACGTAGTGATAATGGAACAGAGTTCAAAAACACTGTAATTGGTGTATATTGCCTATCAAAGGGCATCGTGCATCAATTCAGTGCACCATATGAACCTCAACAAAATGGGGTCGCCGAACGTAAAAATAGAACATTGATTGAGGCTGCAAGGACTATGCTTTCGGATTCAAAGCTTCCTACCATGTTTTGGGGGAGGCAGTGAATACCGCGTGCCATATTTTAAACCGAGTCCTTACAGTCAAATCTTTAAACAAAACATGCTATGAAATTTTGAATAAACGGCCACCTAATTTAACTGGATTCGAACCGTTTGGGGTACCATGCACTTTATTGCGTACAAAATATCAACCGAAGTTTGGTGAAAAGGCTGACGAAGGATACTTCCTAGGTTATGTGCCGAACTCACCAAACAAACGGGTTTTTAACAAAACAAATGGTACTGTGGAGATTGTGTATAACATTTAGGTTACAAGTTATACACATGAACCCCAAACTGGTCCGGATTGGATATTTGACTATGATAAGTTATTTGAGTCATTTAACATTCCTTTCGATGATACTGCAGGTACAATCGAAAAAGACATGGCAACGCTGCATCATAGGAAATCCTAACGAGGGTGTGAGGACTAGGAGTAGTTTAAATAACAACACTGTGTTGTTGTCGATGATAAATGACTCCGAGGCATATCACACATGTCTCTATTCGTGTTTCATATCGCAAGTAGAGCCTAAGAATGTGCAGATGGCACTTAAGGATAACTCCTGGGTTGAAGCGATGCAGGAAGAACTTTCGCAGTTTAGGAAACTAGAAGTGTGGGAGTTAGTTCCATTACCTCGAGGGGAAGTTGCAATAGGAACCAAATGGGTTTTTAAGTGCAAAAGAGACGATCGGGGTATAGTAACGCATAACAAGGCTAGGCTAGTTGTAAAGGGTTTCAACCAAGAGGAGGGAATCGATTACAATGAGGTTTTTGCACCAGTAGCAAGGCTAGAAGCCATTAGGTTGTTTTTAGCTTTTGCCTCCTTCAAGGGATTTAATGTATATCAGTTAGATGTTAAGAGTGCTTTCCTGTATGGGAAAGTGAAGGAGTTGGTGTATGTAGAATAACCGCCCGGATTTACAGATCCAAAATATCCAAATAGAGTATATCGCTTAGATAAGGCTCTATACGGATTGCATCAGGCACCAAGGGCGTGGTATGAGATTCTATCCAACCATCTGTTAGAGAACGGTTTTGAAAGGGGTAGGATAGATAGTACTCTGTTTGTTAAGAGGAAGGGAGAACACTTTATCTTGGTACAAGTGTACGTCGATGATATCATGTTTGGATCATCAGACGAACAGATGTGCAAAGATTTCAAGATGGTGATGAAGTCTAAGTTCGAGATGAGTGCTAAGTTCGAGATTTCGAGAAGGTGATGAAGTCTATGACATATTGGAACGTTTCGGGATGGAAGGAACAAAGTTGACTGCCCATTTCAGCACGCCGATTCAAGTGAATCATAATCTCGGACCGGGTACTGAAAGTGATACCGATGTGGATCCGACGTTATATCGGGCCATGATTGGATCACTTATGTATTTAACTGCTTCAAGACCTGACATAATGTTTGCTGTGTGTATTTGTGCTAGGTTTCAAGCTAATCCGAAGGAGATGCACATGAAGGCTGTGAAGCGGATTCTACGATACCTCAAGTCGAAACCGAAGCTGGGGCTTTGGTATCACGCGGAGGGAGATCTAGAGTTGGAGGCGTTCACGGATTCTGATTACGGAGGATGCAGCTTGACGCGCAAATCAACGACTGGAGGTTGTCAGTTCCTAGGAGGGAGATTGGTATCCTGGCAATGCAAGAAACAAACTTCGGTAGCAGTGTCAACGTGCGAGGCCGAGTATGTTGCTGCTGGTAGTTGCTGCTCACAGGTTCTGTGGATACAACAACAATTGCGGGATTATGGTTTGGCTTATACTCAAACTCCAATTAGGATAGACAATCAATCTACAATTGCGATAACTAATAATCCAGTCAAACACAATAAAACAAAGCACATAGACATAAGGCATCATTTTATTCGTGATTGTGCTGAAAAGAACTTAATCAAATTGGTAAAAGTGGCAACAGAAGATAATAATGCAGATTTTTTACCAAAGCATTTGATAAGTCACGGTTTGAGTATTTAATTCAACTAAATGGAATGCGCAACCCAGAGTAATTTGGCCTTAGTAGTAGTTTATTTCCTTTTATAGTAGTAGTATTTCTTTCTTTTTATAGTAAGTTTTCTAATTTAGGATAGTTAGCATTTTTAGTAAGTTTCTATTTTTAGTAAGTTTCTATTTTTAGTAAGGTAGTAGTTTATCGTATTTTATAGCTATTTCTTTATGAAAAACAAAAGAAAAAAGAGAGAAAATCAGAAAACCACAAAAAAAGAGAATATCAGAAAAAGAGTTAAGTCTTAGATACATAGGTTCAAAGTGACGAAAATTAGCACAGTCGTTACAATCTCTAAGTGTTTAGGCTTTCACACATAATGCAACTAAATTCTAAGTGTTATACTTTAGTTTAGTTTGATGTGTTGGTAGGCATAATACATATAAGGAATCTCAAGGCTAATAAAATATTCTAGAAAAAGTCAAGCGTGTCACTAACTTAGATGTATGACCAATCGGTCTTAATTTTTATGTACAAGACATGCAAACTTTGAGTCTAAATGAGGTATGCAAACTTTCTGGGGATGTATGGCATCATCAAATACATCTTAAAATGGAAAGAATAGAAATATCATACAAAATTGAGAGTCGAAAACATGTAACTCTGTTGTACGTAAGTACAGACCTGTTGCCTCTGTTTAGATTCGGGTTAGCAGATATGTCGCTCTGTTGTACGTCAGTACAGACCTGTCACCGCTGTCTTGCTAACTTTAAAAATAAACCTTAAGTCAAACTAAGACACTTTGTTGTATGAAACTACAGACATGTGTCCGATGTTTGTCTTTTAAAGAGACTTTGTAAATACCAACAAGTTAGAATCTTTGTCTGTGTGCCTTGATCATAAAAGTATGTCTATGTCTGAGTCACGTAAGATAATTTCATGAATAAATAAAAATGCCTAGAGATATTCCGATACGTAGAGTGTTTAAAGGGGTAAAATACCAACAATCAGCTAAATAGGTATGTCACGACAAATAATCAAAGGAATTAAAAAATTCCTAAGTGTGAAAGTTTAAGTACTAAAAGTAAGTATCAGACATCGCTATCTGATTGAACCTTTCTTAGACTATACTCATCAAAAAGATTTTGTTTAATATTTAGCTTAGGTTGTAAATTTTATAAATTTAGCTTTAGTCTAGATTAAATTTTGGTCAAAATTTTATTTTTATTTTATTTTATTTTACCTTAGTTTATTTCATTTTATTTTATTATTTAATTTTTACTTAGGTAAAAGGTCAAAAATTACTGAGGGTGCATTCAAAGTTGGATAAAATAAACATTGCGTGAAATATCTTGTACTTAGGGTAAAAGAGTTGGCATAGTTTATCTTCTTGCACAATACCGTAGAAAAAGGTTGAAAAAGTTGAAGTTATTTCAAAATTTTTCGAAATTTTTCTAAGTGTTTGGTGTTTTCGAGTTTAGGACAGACTCGAATTGGGAAAGCTTCAAATCTGTCAGTAGATTCGAGTCTGCCTTAGAGTCGAAGGTTGGTAGTATATATAGGTCAACAGTGAAGTCATTTAAGACTTACTGTTTTCGAATCTATACTCTCGAATCTAACCCGGCGATTTCGAATCTGTTCTCGAGTCTATCGCTTTTCTCATAAACGACATTTTGTCGAGTTTCTTACTTGGTGTCTCGATTCTACAGATACTTCTAGGTATAATCAACCGGATTGTACAAGTTTTGAGTAGTTTTATACATCATTTAGGTCAAAATCATCGATTTTTGAAGGTTTAAGGGTCGAAATAGGGTTTTTACAAAAGTACCAAGTTTGGACCGATAAATAGTCAAATTAATGGCACATATCTGTGATTAGTAACTAGTAGGACAAATGAATGTAATTTTCTAAGTCCAAAAAGGTTAAAATCAAGAGATTTGGTGTTTACTAAAAGTCGGCGATTCGAATATGTTCATGAGGTTTCTCGAATCTGTCATTAGATTCGAGAAGTCCATGACATTCGAATCTGCCCTCAAACTCGAAAAAGGACTAATTCGAATCTGTTACATTCGAATCTGTTTTCCTTCGAATCTGTCTTTTATTTGCACTATTTAATTTAAATTTTATTAAACTTGTAGAAATTTAATTGTGTTGGATTTTGTACTTAAACAAGTTCAAAATAAAACAGATTTGAATTTAAACAAGTTTATTGATTTTTAATGAATCTAATAGTTTTGTTTATTGTGCAGAAATGGCTGTACGAGCATTTGTGCCTATGCACAATATGGTCCTTCATCTGGATCATAATCTCCCTGAGGCGCAGGGATTCAGACCCATGCTAGATTTTCTGGTTGAATCTAGGATTGGATTTGCATTGTCGCATAATGTTCAGCTAGTCTTACCATATATCCGTCAATTTTATGATCATCTGCAGGTAGACTGCTCGGTCACTCCGACAGTACTACGAACTCGCATCGCTGGACAACCGCTAGTATTTTCGGCGGATATGTTGCGTCAAGTGTTGCAGCTGGGCACTTAAGAAGAAGAGTCTGGACCGATCGAATTTCCTCTGAACATCAGGCAAGCGGCCTCTCAGAGAATTGGATATAGTCAAGACGTGACAAAGGTGTCATATATGAAGAGTGGTTTAATCGGACAATGGAGATTTCTTGCTCATGTTTTTATGGTATGCTTTGCTCCAAAGAAAGCAGGTTTCGACTATATGGTTGCGAAGATCCAATCTGGGATTGTCGCGATGGTGTATAATCGACCATATAGCTTCTCAGAAATGTTTTTCTCTGAGTTTGTTCATCAGATTACCGCTCCGGAAAATCAACAGTTCCTATTATATCCACGATTCATTATGATGTTGATCAGGCACTTCTTGCCAAATCTGCCTCCGTCAAATGACTTTCAAAGCGTTGCTGTTATGGACAAAAGGATCTTCGCTGACTGTTCCTCGCACAGAGGAAGGTTGGCTGTTCCAGTTGAGCGTCCATTGTTTTGAGCCATTTTGGATAGAAATTTTCAAGCCCCAGATGTTGCCAACTGGGCAGGGGAAGTTGAATTTCGAGCCAGGCAGCCTCCACAACAACAACAACAACAACAGCCACAGCGCGTACAACGGCAAAGACAGAGAACTTCTGCGAGTCAAACTCAGGCGTCTAGGCCTTCGTCAAGTCAGCAACCAGCAGTGCAGGAAGCCGGGCCATCCAATGTTCAAGAAGCCGGGACATCAAATATTCCGATTAAAGCTGAACAATTATGCCAAACGCTTAATGAAATTTGGGAGGCAGGGCCTCATGCAAACGAAGACGTGGCTACAGCATTAGTAGGTGAACTACTTGAGCCTCTAGAAGGAGAGGAAGACGTGTTAAGAGATGTTGAAGAGTATGAGCCCGAACAGGCTGGTAATGTTTTATCATCATCTGCTACAGAATCGGAAGAGATGGAGGAGTTAGAAGTTGAAGCTCCTGAGTCTGAATCTACTGAACCCTGTGTTCGCATAGAAACTTATGGTTCGAGAGTCGTAGTTATTAATGAAGAGACTTCGAGGAGGAGAGTATCTCAAGAATCTGATGATTCAGATTTTGAAGAGGAGGAAGCTGCTCAATTGGTGACTCGGCAACGGGCCAAGCGTCACAGGTTTATGCAACGTTCCGCCTCAACATCTGAAGCTCAACCGGAAATCCCCCAAACTAAACATCAAGAACCCCAAACCACTCCACCACCATCACCACCTGAACATGAACCATATATTCCATCACCAATCCTCCCAACACCTATACAGTCTATTCCATCAACCTCCACCACATATACCGACAATCAACGATTCCTACAGCTTAAAGCCCATGTTGACTTCCAGAACGTCCATATATTAACCATCACCAAGGCAATCGGTGAAATCCAGGCGCATAATGCAAATCTCGATAAGGAGAATGCCGAGTTGAAAGATATTGTGGCGAAAGTCCAAGAAGAGAACACTGAGCTTAAATTATTTGTTGCAGATCAGGCCGCAGAGATAAGGGCGATGCGCTCCCTAATAGAGCAGTTGATGAAAAATATACAGGCTTAGGGGGAGACATCGTGCCGTGATCCTGAAGTACAAAGGTCGGGAGATGACGATGAGGAAGACAATCAAGGCAACGATCCCAGCCCTAAAAGTCAGAATGAGCCAGTAGATTTTTCTGCTGCTCAGACTGCTCAATCTCAGGGGGAGCCTAGTCTAGCTGAAGGAGAAGTAGGAGAAGCAAGTTCATCGAAGCAGCCTACAGACTTTGAAATTAGTGAGATGATTGACGCTCTTATGGATCTTGATGATGATCCGATGGATGTGGGTTATGATTATGAAGATGAAGAGCTGGAAGAAGGTGAGATTGTGCCAGAAGAAATAGTTGACTGGCAACCAGATGACGAAGTATGTGCTGATGAGGATGATGAAGCTGATGAAATTGTCGTACAGCAGAATCCTATCACGGATACATACATGATAGATGGGAATAATATTGTCAACGTAGATGTTGTGAATGCTGCGTTGAACGTTGAGCCATCAGTAGAGGAACCAGCCAGAGAGTTAACTAATGAAGAGAAACGAAAATTATGGTTCAGAGCTGAAAAGAAGGAATTGGAGATTAAAAAGACAATGAGGGTGCCGGGTACTGGGAAGCTGTCTGAACGCATATTAAGCTGGTTCTTTGATCGAGAACTGCAGCTATTCGTAATTAAGAGGAAAGACGGGCTCCAGTACCTGAGGCGAACTTTAAAAGCATTCAACTCCCTGCCAAAGATCGAAATCACAGCGCTAGCATGGAAAGATCTGATTAACATTGGCAATGATCCCTACGCGAACGTAATTGAAAGAATCATTAGAAAAGAGGGGAGATCAAGGAAGTTCGAGCGATTGAATCCAAGGGTCGGGAGAAGAGTAGAAGATCCTTCGCGTATCGATCCTTTAACTGGACGACCTTGGATGAGGATTCACTATAAACCAGCTAGATGTCTTAGGAAGGTGCCTCTCAAGCCGATGCCACAGAATGTTTTGAAGAATCTGCATTGGTGGTACGCTGACACTGAGACTGGGGAAGCGGTCATGGAAGATTTTGAAGAAAACGTTATTCTTACAGTCTACGACCCTCTTCACCTGGTAAACCTCTCTAAAGATGATCTTAATATTTTGCATGCTTGTAAGATCTCTAGTGATGCACATATGGATAGTGAAGCTAGTAAATATGAAAATGTAGTCAAAGTATGTGTTGAAAAAGGTCTGTATGCTGGAAGTAGTTTGAATCAATAAATAAACAAGGTTCTTAAGTCAAATGTGTGAATTATTAGAAGCTATCGTCAAGGGGGAGTCTGTTGGTACATCCTGTGTGACGATAGCAATCTAAGTGATCCTACATTGTGATTTTAGGAAGTGTTTGTTATATATGTTTATATATGGTTGATATTTATTAGTCGTTGTATGTTTGAACTTGATGTAACGTATTACAAGAAGTTCAAACATAAAGTACAAAGATAAAATCAATCATAAGGTTATAACATAAGTTTCAACACTTAGTTGTTTATGTGAAATGCTAGATTCGAATCGTATAAGACTTGGCATTCGAATCTGTGATAGATTCGAATGTGGACATAGATTCGAATGGGCCCAGATTCGAGAGTGTCACCGTGGACAAACTCGAATGGGCCTTGGGCCAGATTCGAGGTTGGCCCATAACAGACTCGAATCAGGGTCTATAATTAGGGATAGACTCGAGATATTATCAGACTTTTTGCAGAATTCGTCAGGGATTAAGCATTAAGCGATCTCGAGTCTATCATCGGTTTTAGTGCAGTTTCAGAGAGAATCAGCTTGTAGGATCGTTCGTGTGTCGTTCGTTCAGCTTCTGATAGTCTCCGTGTTTCGTAGTTGAGAGTTGTTACCGTCTACCCGTTAACGAGGATTCCGCACTCGTTGACGGTTCCGCGTCTAGATAGATCTGTGTTCAGTAGACCTTACAGGTTAAGATTGAAAATGATCATTTTGTAAAGATCTTCTATCCTACTTTCACCATGACCAGAGCTGATGGTAATTCTTATACATTCACCGAGGCTGACATGTTTGGAATGCATCTGGTCGACATTGAAGATTTATTTGATGAACTGTGGAGAAATAAGATGAATGAGCACTGTAGATTTGCACTAAAGATACTATTTCACTTCATGCACACCAAATTGGTGCTTATGTCTATGCAAGATCTACAGATAGGAGTTGAAAGAGGGATGAGAAAAATAAATATCACTGCTCATAATCGTTTTATCAAGTTCTCAGAAGATTTGAAAGTATATCAAGTCATTATGGTCAAGCATCCTGCAGTAATGTATAAAGACAAAGATAAGAAGTTGAGAGCTATGCGAAGCATTGAATTGGAGAAGTTCTGCAATGGAACTTTGCAAAAGGTGATGAATGGATTGAAAGGAAAGTTGGCAGCTGACAAGAAAAGAAAGACAAAGAAGGGAGCATTGAGTGTAAATGACAGAGAGCTCATGGTTGAATTCATCTCAAAGACTAATTGAAGGCTGTCAAACAGAAAAAGTATCAGGCGTTTTGAAATGAAGCTGGGACTGACAAACTGAAGACTTAGTTTAATTCAAAGGGGGAGAATGTTAGAATCAATTTTAGATTGATGAATTAAATAAGTGTAGGGTATATTTTGTAATTAATGTAAAGTTGACTTTTAGATATAAATAGAATTTTCCTTTTGTAAAAGTCATAGATCTGACATTCTTGATTTTGCACGGATTCACACAGTGACTAGGGCTACAGTGTTCGACTCATTCAAATATTCATTGTAATCATTTTGGTGCAATATAATCATTCAGTTAGTTGTATGATTCTGTTCAATTTTTTCTATTGCATGTTTGATTGATTATACTGGAATAACGAAGAGGCTATTTTTGTTTTTGCCCCTTGCTACATTTAGTATGTATGAAGTGATGGTGTAAAAGAAGAAGCATAACCATAATAAACTACCAAACCAGTTTTTATTAAAAAGATTCTAACTGAATTTTTATGACACTTGTATTAATGTTATTTGTGTACAATTTTGGCCATTTAATTTTAGTTATATATGATTAAGATAAATGTTATTATCACCAGGATTACCTCCATTCACTTTTTAAATTAAAATTTAGAATTGGGCTAAAAAATCGAAAGCTGAAACCTTACCTTGGAAGTGACATTAGGGTTTCCATCTCTATCACCGCCGATCTAGGAACCAAATCTTATCGGCGTGCTTGTCAATGAAAGTGGCCTCCTAGTATGCTGAAGAAAGCAGTTATATAAAAAAAAGGAATTAAAGAACAAAATCAAACCACGAAGAAAGACATCTGCATCATATGATCTATAAATCTATAATGGAATTTGGGAAAATCTACATTCTTTATAGCGTTGTTGAGACGACTAAGTAATGGGGTATGGCTTTCCAAAGGGACTGCTCAACATAATTTAATCTTGGTTTCATATAAATAATAAGTAATAACATCCTCTGAAACAAAAGAAAAAAATCATAATGTAAAGGAAACAATGAAATTTGCACCAGATTAATAAAGAAAACACATGATCTTGGCACTATTTGGGTTTCACACACAACTACACAAGCCAAATATGTATATTGTATGACAGAATTGGGTTTGTTTCTCAAGTGACTTAGTTATTAATAGTGTTTGCTCAGCTCTACAACATGATATCATCCATGGATTATAGAAAAAGTTACCGGCAATTTTAAGCATTAATCAATTAAAAAATTGACAAAGCTACCTGATTCGCAAACAAGCACAACTACACCTCATAACTAATAATCAACAATCTTTTATTACTAAACTTTATTTAATGGTTCATTTGAGTTCAAATCTTTGAGATCAAAACCCAATTACTGCATGTGTTCAAATCTTCCTCAGGAATTACTCCATGTGTTGAGATATAAGAAGTAATGATTTTGAATTTTAAGATTATCAGCAAGCACAACTTGTACATTAAGCTTTTTGAGTAGTACCTCTAAAAATTCAGCCATTATGCTTTAATTGGTTGTACATTATGCATAAAGTATTGTATTTAAGACATTTGATCTAAATGCATTCTAAAGGAGTAATGATTTTCAGGATGATACGACGTTTGCTTATTTAAGTTTTGGTTCTTTGTAATTTTTAGTGCATTGCTAGTTTTTGCAAAGAAAACTATATTTTCTTTGAAAAAACTGCTTTTCTTAGAGTATCTCCAACAGGGCAAACCGAAAATTTTCAAAGTAATGTGAGAGAAACACCAGAGAGGAGGGAGGTAGGAATGGTAAAAACACATTTGTCAAAAATGTCTTTTGTGACAAATGCCAAATCAGCACAACACCCTTTTGCAAATATGTTGTTGGATGGCCTTGAAGCACCAATCCCAAAAAAGCCACTTAATCGTATGACAAAAAGTTCAAAATCAAAACCAATCCCCACAACTTTGACCAATTATAGATAGATCAGTAGAAATCAGAGAAAGGCGACAATGAGGAGCAGGCAAAAAGAACTGGCAGTGAGAACTTAGAAGTAGTGAACAAACTTGTAGTGATGGTGAGCAGCACGAGAAAAAACACACATAATGCTTAGTTCTACAAAATATAGACAATGTATTGAAAATTATAACCCCAAATATATCATATGAGCTACATTCGTAGAGAATATGCAGATTTGTTAGGAGAAACTACATTCATATACATACCTTACAAGATCGTAACTAAAGATCATGAATCACTAAAATTTCCAGTCTACAGACTGTGAAAAATAACCATAAGAGAGCAGCACCACAGTGAAAGCCAATATCGATGTTTCATGATGGTTTTTATAATATAATGGGGTGACAATATTTAAACCTTATTTACGAGCGCTGATAGCAACTGACGCTCCTATTGCTCCTTAGCAATGAGTTAAAAGACAACTCACCACATGGTAAGCACACATTGTCCTTACATAACCTTTAAAAGTTTTCCGGTATGTGTTAACTTTATCTACATATCTAAATATTTGATTTCATCTTTAGGACATAAGATCATAAACGCAAAGTGTATCAATATGCTCAATGCAGCCATTTAACAATGTACTTGCAGGAAGAAGTCATCAGTATTCAGAGGCCGTGTTTCATTAGCATAATAATTTGCATCGGTGTATATGGACGGAGTAGAATATAGTTTATTAACATGACCATCCTTAACAATAAAAACATATATAATACAATTGGTAAACAAACTTATATATAAAATGACCACTACTATAACATATGTGAAGGCAAATACCAGATTAACATAATGAAAAAAATTGTCCATCTGCATGAACCATAACAGTGCATATTGATACCGGAAATCAGTTCCCATTGCCCACATTATATGATTAGTCCTTGTTACATTAGCTTTAACAAAAACATAGTTAGGAGAGTAGAAATAAAGAGAGGGGTGTGCGGCTAAACACACATTGATTTTGTTGAATGAAATGACACAAGCAAGTGTATTCACTTCAGTTTAGGTTGAGATTAATGGGGAAATGTGATACGAAACAGAGACTGATAGTGATGAAAGCAGAATATGTAAACCAACTGATTCTGAAATTGATAAGCTAAACAGGAAAGAACAAGTAGACGATTCCAGGGAAACTCCATTTCTCACAACTGAATGGTTGGAGACCCCTCAAGGCAACAAGCAATGAGCCTAACAATCTCTAACAATATTTTCTGCACACGCAACACTTCCTTTTCCCCTTTATTTATAGAATTCCCAAACTAACTAATTATTACTATTATTACTAATATACCCTTTCAAGAATAATCGTCTAATGTAATTCCCTATCAAAATGCACATTGGATCAGATTCAATTAGGAACACCCTGTTATATTACTGTTTAAAACTACCAATAACAAAAAACAAGATCATAAAGATGCATTAGTTTTATAATTTGAAAATAAAATCTAGACTTTCAAATCTCAAAATTGACAAACAATTTTAAGTTTATACAACTTAGGAGTGAGATTGGTATTTTCAGGAAATCGAAAAAAAAAAAATCCAAACCCAAAGCTCAACCCTTTGTTAATTTAAATCTTCAGTATACACGATTGTATTCCTCGCATAATAACTTTTTTGACCAAGAGACGATGTGATTCGAGTTTGGTAAAATAAGACCAGACCTACGCCTAAGCTATTCATCACATGTTTTTGACGATTAATCATGAGACCAAAGAGGCGAGGAGAAAATTGAGGTTGTAAAACAGGACATAGATCAGAGCAATATTGGTATTCTTGAAAACAGGAGAACCAAAATAAAAGTCATGTCATGCTCTTAATAAAAATCGAGTTTGCAATATAGCAAAAAAAAACCATATAAAAGAAACAAAACCTGAAATCCTAAGTTCCAGTGTACATTTTAGTCACATACAGATAGGAAATATATATATAGTTTACTTATTTTCCTAGCTTCCCGTGTACAGATTTCCTGCATTTCTCACCTAGATCATCGATACGAGCTAAGCTCTTAATACCACATCCAAGATCCAACTTGCAATGTCAACAAGCTCAAACTGTTGATTTCAAGTCAGTTGATAAGAATTCGTCCGGATCATTGAACCGCAACTCGCTTAGACAGAACTTCTCTGAGCCCTTAATTTCGACTAAGAATTATTTCTTCGTAAAGTTAAAATTTGGAATCTGGTGGAAGGAAGAGATTAAAGCGAATGATGATTTAGTAGATCTCATTTCTGTCTCGGGTTTATTAGGATGAATCGGTAAGGTATTGGAAAAAAAAATGCTTGGGAGAAGGAACATTCGGTTTGGGAAAAGGGATGTCTTGGAGAAACAAAAAACAGCTGCCCGCGTCTCAGAGAAATGTTCAGCGCTTTCAACTGCTTTCCAACTTAAATATATGTTGAGCCCATGGAATAGTTGTACATCATGCTTTAAGTAGTTGTACCTATTAAGATTTGGCATTGTGCTCTACTAATTTATACCAAATGCATTGTGAGTTGTATTTAAGACCAAATAGATAAATGCTTTATATAGTAGAATAGATATACACCTCTGACTTGCAGTACTTGAAGCAGATTAAGAAAATACTTTAAGAAATATCAGTTTGATGCATGGAAAATGGGCATATGCATCCACCTGTTATTATTTGCTGAAGACGAAGTTGTTCTTACAGTCATAATGTCGACAATTGCATAAGCCTCAGTTTCAGATCCAACCGTTCCCATTTTCTCATTCTAGGCAATGCATTAACCACAAAAATAAGAACCAAAAGATAAGTTGTAAGGTTTCATGATCATAAAGAAAACGAAGCATCACCTGTGTTCCAGATGTGCTTACCATTTCCTTTTTCTCATTCTAGACAGTAAAAAAACGAAGCGTCTATGGCAAATCGAGAGGAGCGCTTCTAGGTCTTCCAGCTGCTCTGCCTCCTCCACGATACATGCTCACAATCATACTATATTTTGCAGGACCCCTATCGTTCATTCCTGAATAGTCCACGTTCCTCCATGATTTAAGTAATTATGTGAAGACGACATAGTTTACTGTACAAAAAAGTAAAGGCTTGTTTGTTTTTTAAGTGATTAGACGTCTAATGTCTTATTACATCTATTTAATAAAGAAATGATGTTAAATTTCTATTGACCAAATTAGAGATTAGAGGCAATTCAGATATTAGACGTAAAATCAAACAAGGCCTAAATATATTTACATAAAATAGAGAAACCAACTCAACTTGATGGTTCAAGAGAAATGCCTTTTTTCTTATGAAGATGGAATTGCAATCGAGAGGAGCGCTTCTAGGTCTTCTAGCTGCTCTGCCTCCTCCACGATACATGCTCACACTCATACTATATTTTGCAGGACCCCTATAGTTCATTCCTGATAGAGTCCACATTCCTCAATGAATTAAGTAATTATGTGAAGACGATATAGTTTCCTGTAAAAAAAAGTATACATATTTACATAAAATAGAGAAACCAACTCAACTTGATAGTTCAAGAGAAATGCCTTTTTCTTATGAAGACGGAGTTGCAAGAATAAACACATCAAAAAGTTCAACAAAATAATTAAAACACAAACAAGAAGAATCCAACAAATTTTCATCCCTACACAGTTTATAGTTTTTCTTTTTGATTTTCAATTTCTTATACTACTGTGACATCATGAAGATAATTAAAGCAACATGTATACAGTAAAGACCTCGGTGACGCTTCCTGCTTGCCGTCTTGCGAGATTATCATCTGTCATGAAATGTCCATCTGTGAAGGACTAAGACCATATAAATACTAAGGAACGTTATTGAATATATGCATCAAGCCATCAATTCACTATAACATTGAATATAGGCAGGTAATATTGAAAACTCATGAAAAGGGGGGGGGGGGGGAATGAGTGATTCATGAGCATCTGTGCAAGCGAAGCGTTTTCCATGAACTTTTATGAAGCGTTGGGGTCCAAATTTTATGTGCACGTGATAAGCCTAAGAAAGAAGTCATCCAGTGGTTTTTGTGATCAGAAAAAGTACACTGACATGAGGAATTATGCAACTGTTGATGCATGTACTTTATTAACTAAGAAAATAAAAAAGCATACTAAAGAGAAATGAGAAAATTTTAAATGAACACAAGTTACACAACTAAAATCATATAAAAATTATCTCAAATTTGAAGAGGCTGTTTTTGTTTTTGCCCCTTACTACATTTAGAACAAAGTGTTGGTGTAAAAGAAGAAACATAACCACAATAAACAACCTAACCAGTTTTTATTAAAAAGATTCTAACTGAATTTGTATGACACTTGTATTAATGTTTTTTGTGTACAATTTTGGCCATTTAATTTCAGTTATGTATGATTACGATAAACGTTATTATCACCAGAAGCACCTCCATTCACTTTTAAATTAAAATTTAGATTTGGGCTAAAAAATCGTAAGCTGAAACCTTACGTTGGAAGTGAAATTAGGGTTTCCATCTCTATTACTGCCCATCCAGGAACCAAATCTTATCGGTGTGCATGTCAAAGAAAGTGGTCTCCAAGTATGCTGAAGATAGCAATTATATAAAAAAAGTAACTGGAGAACACAACCAAACCACGAAGAAAGACATCTGCATCATATGATCTATAAATCTACAATGGAATTTGGGGAAACCTACATTCCTTAGAGCATTGTTGATACGACGTAAGTAATGGGGTATGGCTTTTCGAAGGGACTACTCAACATAATTTAATCTTTATTTATTATAAAATAATAAGTAACAACATCCTCTGAAACAAAAGAAAAAATCATAATGCAAAGGAAACAATGAAATTTGCACCAGATTAATATAGAAAACACATAATCTAGGCACTATTTAGGTTTCACACACAACTACACAAGCCAAATATGTATATTGTAAAATTGAATTGGGTTTGTTTCTCAAGTGACTTGCTTATTAATAGTTTTTCCTCAGCTCTACAACATGATATCATACATGGATTATGAAATAAGTTACCGACAACTGTAAGGATTAATCAATTAAACAATTGACAAAGCTACCTGATTCGCAAACAAGCGTAACTACACCGCATAATTATAATCGACAATCTTTTATTATTAAGTAGACACATCCAGACATGCAACTTTATTTAATGGTTCATTTGAGTTCAAATCTTTGAGATCAAAACCCAATTACTGCATGTGTTCAAATCTTCCTCAGGAATTACTCCATGTGTTGAGATATAAAAAGTAATGATTTTGAATTTTAAAATTATCAGCAAGCACAACTTGTACTTTAAGCTTTTTGAGTAGTACCTCTAAAAATTCAGCCATTATGCTTTAATTGGTTGTACATTATGCGTAAAGTATTGTAGTTAGACATTTGATCTAAATGCATTCTAAAGGAGTAAAGATTTTCAGGCTGGTATGACTTTTGCTTATTTAAGTTTTGGTTCTTTGTAATTTTTAGTGCATTGCTAGTTTTTGCAATGAAAAGTATATTTTCTTTGAAAAAACTGCTTTTCTTAGAGCATCTCCAACAGGGCAAACCGAAAATTTTTAAAGTAATGTGAGAGGAACACCAGAGAAGAGGGAGGTAGGAATGGTCAAAACATATTTGTCAAAAATGTCTTTTGTGATAAATGCCAAATCAGCACAACACCCTTTTGCAAATATGTTGTTGGATATGCCCTTGAAGCACCAATCCCAAAAAAGCCACTTAATCGGATGACAAAAAGTTCCAAATCAAAACCAATCTCCACAACTTTGACCAATAAACTATATAGTTTATTCACACGACCATCCTTAACAATAAAGTCATATATAATACAATTGGTAAGCAAACTTATATATAAAATGACCATCACTAAAATATATGTGAAGGCAAATACCATATTAACATAATGAAAAAATTTGTCCATCTACCTGAACCATAACAGTGCATATTGATACCAGAAATCAGTTCTCATTGCCCGCATTATATGGTTAGTCCTTGTTACATTAGCCTTCAACAGAAACAGAAACATAATTAGGAGAGTAGAAATAAAGAGAGGGGTCGGCTAAACACACATTGCTTTTGTTAAATGAAATGACACAAAAGAGAACTATTCGGAGTTAGAGAGCCCTTCCAGCGTAGCCCTGGCCATATACCCCAGCGCAGGGCTAGGCGCAGGCCTACGCCCGTGCGGCGTGAAAACCCTAGAGGCGCTTTTTGACGCCCAAAACACTAAAAACCACGTCCTCCACAAATAGGGAGCGACTGTGTTCATTTTTGGAGGTCCCGAAATATTGAAAGCATTGGCGAAGCCCTGCCGGAGTTGGTTCACAAATCGAGTACGAAGAAGGTGGAGTGCAACCGTTCATCCCATAGGAGCCTACGATGATTTCCCTAATCATTCTCGATAAAGAACACACGATGAGAGGCTAAACACTCCATAGCCGTTTGTGGAGGATCTACGACTAAGTTTTACTTACATGAATATCCTTTCATGTATTGATTTGTTTTATGATTATTGGATATTTTATGTAATGCAAATGATATACATTTGGTTGTTTTTTATGAGTAAATGGTTTAATTGGTAAAAGCAAGATACTTCATAGTGATATTATTATTTGTGCCGAGTCCATTTGTTTAGGGATTAAGATAAGTAATGAATGTTGCATGCGCTATGCCGAGATTTATCGGTTAAAATGTTGATGATTAATATGACTAAGTAATTGGTTATGTCTATGTGACCGTTGCATGATATTCAAGTGGATAATAACTTATGCCGTATTGATTTCGTAAATGGTAATCTTTAATTTGATCTTTTAATCAACTGTTATTTGCTTGCTATTGTTTTAGTAGTAATTTAGTCATAATCACTATTCTAAACAATCACTCAATTCACACTTTAATCGCTTTTATAAACCTAAAGTAACTAGAAATTAAACCTAATTTACATACGCACTCCATGCGGATTCGACCCTTACTTCCCTACGCTAGTAGGTAGTTTTAAGGTTATTTCTACGGGCCACAACGATGGCTCGTCAGATTTTGGCGCCGTTGCAGGGGAGTGGTAACGTTAGTTAGGGCTAGAAAGTTAGTTCGGCCTTAGTTTAAGTTTAAGTACTTTAGTTTTAATTATTTTTAGTCTTTATTTCTATTATTAAAACTCGTATAAAAAATCGAAAAAAAACCCAAAAAGGTAATTGTAGTCCTTTACTTTACCACAAAAAATATAATTAGTTTAATTTAAGTGTTTTGAGTACTTTATGCTCACACGTCGATCGGCCAGAGGATTGCCGCTACAATTCGAACTCGAAATCGAAAAAGTAGCTAAATCTCATCGAAAGGCCGTTATGGGTGAAAAAAAAAAACAAAGATTAATGACGGAGAGTTCA
Source organism: Centrapalus pauciflorus (assembly GCA_020465985.1). Taxonomy (NCBI): domain Eukaryota; kingdom Viridiplantae; phylum Streptophyta; class Magnoliopsida; order Asterales; family Asteraceae; genus Centrapalus; species Centrapalus pauciflorus. The sequence continues at coordinate 191,916 of JAANYP010004535.1, read as the reverse complement.
AGCAATCAGCGGAGGCACGCGGGGGACGATAGCGAGCAAGAGGAGGAGATTCCTATTTTAGAAGTTTGTTCAATTTCACCAAGAAATCTCAAGCAAGAGGAACCGGAGCGTGTAATCATTAGAATGGGTGAACAAATGCATAGAACTTTTGATTCACATTACTGGCGTGGTGATGTGCCCGACCCTTCTCCAATTCGATACCCTGAAAATGAGAACGAACCCGAAGTTTGTTCTCAATTATTTCAAATTCATCCTATTTTCCGAGGGATGCCAAGTGAGGAACTATACGAGCATTTAGCAGAGTTCACGACTATTTGCAAAGCAAATCATGTTCGATGTATAACCACCGACGGTTTAAAGCTTTGACTATTTTCTTTCTCTCTAAAAGAGAAAGCTAAGAATTGGTTCGTGTCGCTACCCACCAATAGCATCACGCATGGGATCAAATGAAAAGAGAATTTCTTAATTAATAATATCCTATTGGTAAAACCACTGAGAAAAGAAAGGAAATCACCGGGTTCAAACAAAACACTGGTGAACAATTCTACGAAGCAGTTGATCGAATGAATGAGTTGTTGAGAGCTTGTCCACATCATGAAGTCCCAAAATGGATGCTTATCAAAACATTCTTTGATGGTGTGAGTCAGGAGAGTTATAGCATGATCATCGCTGCAAAGGGAGGCACATTTCTAGTAAAAGAAGATGATGAGGCTTAGGAGTTACTGAATCAACTCGGTAAGGGTCTCAAGGTTCAAGCAGATTCTGAGAATAGTATAGGAGTTCAAGTGATGGGCATAGATAATGCCTGGAAACGTGAGGTTAAGAGGGAAGTCTCAGAATTAGGTAAGAAAATGGATCAACTGATGAAGGGTCTTAATGCAAACCCAAATGTGTCAGTCAACTGCGTCACATGCGGCGATCCATCTCATCACTCCGAAGTATGTCCTTAAGTGAAATCCACTGAGGAGTTTGCTAACGAAGTCTATGGTTTTAGAGGTCACCGGGAGAGGGATAACACATTTTCGAAAACATACAATCCGGGATGGAGAAATCATCCTAACTTCTGATGGAAGAATGATCAGCCTACCGATCATCAATCTAAACCAAGGTATGAACCGCCACGTTGAGAATATTAATATGGTTCTACCTCTGCTGCTAAAGATGAGCGATACTATAAACCAAACCAACGTGATCAACCTCATTTCCAAGTGGAAACAAACATGAGTTCTTCACAATTCTCGGAGTTTGCAGAATTTTTGAAGCAATAGTCAGCGATCAGTACAAAGACCTTGGAGATGCTAAGCTGCTAGATGGGTCAGAATGCCGAATCACTCACAAGACGAGAAGAGGGAAAGCTTCCGAGCAATACTGTCCCTAATCCCTCGCATGCTCATGGCAAAGAGAAGAAGCATGAAGTAAATGAGGTATCTAAAGTGACTACCCTGAGAAGTGGTAGAGAAGTAGACAATAAGATCAAGATGCCGAAAGAGCAAGAAGCAGAAGTATATACCGACATTGAGGTCGTGTATGAGGAAAAGGAGGATCCTAAGGCAAAAGAGGTTCCCAAAAAAGTAACTTTCAAGGATCCTATTAAGGCAGATATTCCAACTCTCAAAGTTGGAGAGACGGTTAAGGATCAGGACACCACAATTCCTCCTCCTTACCCTACTACCTTAGAAAATCCTAAATCTTCCCCCTATGGCAAAAGAGGCCCCACAACCAGAGGATTTGTGGGATTTGTTTAATCAAGTCAAGATCAATATTCCTTTGATCAAGGCTATTTAGCAAGTGCCCTCCGATGCCAAATTCTTAAAGGATCTATGATCACATAAGAGAAATTTTAAGGTCTCGCTTCCTAAGCAGATCAATTTAACTGAACAATTAAGTGTAGTAGTCTCTAGCTCTTTACCTCGTAAGCTAAAAGATCCTGGATCACCATTGATTCTAGTGACGATTCGCAATGTGCAGATAAAGAAAGCTTTACTTGATCTTGGAGCTAGTGTCAGTATTCTACCTGAAAACTTGTTTGACAAACATGATCTAGACCAATTGCAAACGACCGATATAATCTTACAGCTGGCAAATCGGTCAACCAAATGACCAAGGGATATTTATCATATGTTATAGTAAAGGTTGAAGACTTTTACTATCCGGTTGACTTCCTAGTCTTGGACACCGAAAGTTCCATTGGAGACAATCAACTGGTTATTATCTTAGGTAGACCGTTCTTAGCAACAATAAAAGCTCAAATTAATTGCAGAACGGGAGTTATAGATATTGTTTTCGGTAATCGTAAATTGAGTTTAAATATGTTTAATGCTTTGAATGTCGCTGCGATTGATTCAAAGTGTTATATGATCGATGTGGTGGACAAACTTGCGTAACAGCATAGTTCATTAATCAACACCAAAGACACTACTGAGTTATTCTTTCTCATTCATGACACAGCCAAAATGAACTCTCACTATTATAATGAATTTGAGGCAGCCATGGAATCCACACTAGAATCGAAACAACCACCGTGGACCCGTAAGACTAAAAAGTTACCTACTAATTTGCCTCAGTCAGCAAAACCCTCGATAGAACAACCACGTGTTCTAGAGTTGAAGGAGCTGCATGTTCATTTAACAACCACGGTTTCTACTTTGTGTATGCATCGAATCATTACTGATCCAGAAGCTAAACCAGCACGGGATGCACAAAGGAGGCTAAATCATAATCTAAGAGAGGTAGTTAAGAAAGAAGAGTTAAAATGGTTGGACGCTGGGATAATCTACCCCATATCTGATAGCAAATAGGTGAGTCCAACCCAAACTATGCCTAAGAAATTTGGGTTAACAGTTTTTGACACTAAAGATGGAGGAAGATAACTACCCGCCCTGTAACTGGATGGAGAGTATGTATCAATTTTAGGAAACTGAATTCTGCTACCTCTAAAGATCAATTTCCACTACCATTTATCGATAATTGTGGAAAAGTTAGCAAGTCAAAAGTTCTATTGTTTCCTCGATGGTTATTCTGGCTACAATAAAAACCTGATCCATCCTGAGGATCAAGAGAAAACTACATTTACATGTCCATATGGCACCTTTGCGTACCAAAGGATGTCGTTCGGCCAATGTAATGCACCCGACACATTTCAGCGCTGTATGATGGCTATGTTTTCAGATATGGTGGGTGGTTCTCTTGAGATAATTATGGATGACTTTCCATATTTGATAAGTCATTTGAAGATTGTCTAGGACATCTAGAGAAAGTCCTAAAGAGATGCACTGAGACCAGTTTAGTTTTAAGTTGGGAAAAGAGCAACTTCATGGTGAAAGAAAGGGTAGTCCTAGGGCACATAGTGTCCGAAAAAGGCATGGAAGTGGACAAAGGAAAAGTCCAATTAATATCTTCACTTCCACCCCCACTAATGTTAAAGGAGTGAGTTCCTTCTTAGGCCACATTGGTTTTTATCGGTGGTTATTAAGGACTTTACTGAAATCTCAAGGCCGTTATGTAATCTCCTCGTAAAGGATGTCGAGTTTAACTTCAATGAAGCATGTATGTAAGCATTTGGAAAACTTAAAGAAAAGTTAACTCAAGCACCAATTCTACAATCTCCAGATTGGTCTCAACCGTTTGAGATCATCTGCGATGCAGGTGATTACGCAGTAGGTACTGTGCTCGGCCAGAGATTAGAAAAGAAGCCAGTGGTTATTTACTATGCAAGTAAAACCTTTAATGAGGTCCAAATAAATTATACTACTACGGAGAAAGAACTGTTAGCCGTAGTATTTGCCCTGGGTAAATTTAGATCATAAATTTGGGGGGCAAAAGTAATTGTGTACTCTGACCACAACGCTTTAAGGAATTTATTAGCAAAGAAGGATGTCAAGCCTCGGCTTAATCGGTGGATCCTTCTAGTACAGGAATTTAATTTAGAAATGAAGGACAAGAAGGGCACAAAAAATGTAGTGGCCGACCACCTGTCTAGGCTCCCAATTATCCCAACAAACTCAACTGATCACATCAGGGACTCCTTCCCTAATGAACAATTATTATCGATCTCCAAAATTCTCTGGTTTGCAAATTTAGTTAACTATTTCGTATTAGGAAAGTTGCCAGAGCATTGGAATTCACAACAAAGGAAATATTTTTATGCTCAAGAAAAACAATACATATGGGATGAGTCAGATTTATTTAAGAAAGGTGCGGACCAAATTATGAGCCGTTGTGTCCCTGATTCAGAACACGAAGAAATTCTCAAATATTGCAATGCATATGCAATCGGTGGTCATTTCCGTGCCAAGAAAACTGGCCACCGAATATTGCAATGTGGGTTTTCTGGCCCACAATTTTTAAAGATGCATATGAGTTTGTAAAAGGTTGTACAAGATGCCAGCAAACAGACGGCATTGCAAAAAGGGATGAAATGCCCATGACCTCAGTATTAATTGTTGAAGTATTCGATGTTTGGGGGATTGACTTTATGGGACCTTTCCGTAAGTCATTTGGGTATGAGTATATCTTGGTCGTAGTAGACTATGTTTCCAAATGGGTGAAAGCAGAAGCCACGAGAACCAATGATAACCTGGTAGTATGCAAATTTGTAAAAAGAAATATTTTTCCGCGCCACGATATCCCTAGGGCTATAATTAGTGGCGAAGGGTCACATTTTAAAAATCAGCATTTCGCAAAACTCCTTAAACAATATGAAGTTAATCATCGAATAGCTACACCTTATCATCCGCAAACTAGCGGACAAGTCGAGATTTCCAATAGAGAAATCAAGAGAATCCTAGAAAAAACATTAAGACCGGATCGTATGGACTGGTCACAAAAGTTAGAGGATGCTCTATAGGCATACAAGACTGCATTTAAAACACCTATTGGTATGTTCCCATATCGACTTATGTATGGTAAGTTGTGTCACCTTCCCGTTGAATTGGAACACCGAGCTCTGTGGGCAATTAAAAACACTAATTTTAATTTGCATGATGTCGGTGTTGATAGAAAATTTCAATCAAACAAACTGGAGAAAATTCGTAGAGAAGCCTATGAGAGTGCTAAAATCTATAAAGAGAAAACCTAGGCTTTTCACTACAGAATGCTGAAAAATATAATATTTACCAAAGGAAACAAGGTTTAGTTATTTAACGCAAGACTTAGACTGTTTCTGGGTAAACTAAAAAGTAAATGGACAGGTCCATACATTGTAACCGAACTCTACCCACATGGTGCGGAAGAAATTTAGGACCTAAAAGGGGGTGAACCATTTAAAGTCAATGGACATAGACTCAAACTATATGTTCAATGGGCCACCAATAATATGCTAGTCTCTGAACTTATAAGGCTAGAAGAACCCAAAATTAGTTAGGCTAGTATAGGAGCAGTACGTCTGGCTGAAGACATAAAACTTAGCGCTTCCTGGGCGGCAACCCAGAGAACTTTGTGGGTGTGTTTCTGGAAACCCTCACGTGACAACACTCGTCCACTCGGGATATCAATGGGTTTAACCACTTGTTGCATATGATAAGTGCAATTGTGATTCCCTACGAAAAGGTGGATTATTTTATTTTATTCTAATTAGTTAGATTTGTTTGTTAGTTTTATGTAACCAACTAAGTTGGGGAGCATTCTCCTTTCAATCTTAAGTTGGTTTTAGGTTTAAGTTAGTACAGGAAGCATCACATCATAAATTGAAATTTTTAAGCACGCACAGTGAATTATTTTAACCCAGTTTAATAGCGTAAGTTGGGGAGAGTGAACGTAAAAATTCAAAAAATTGAGAAATAGGTTTATAGAGACATATTCGCCCCAGATTAAAAATCCGGAGGCCCAGAGCGCAGGCCTGAGGTGCAGGCCTACGCCTGCCCTACGCCCCGATTCGCTAAAAATCCTATAAATACAGAGCCCTACGTTCTAAACGTCATAAACCCTAAAAAACGGTGGTAGGAGCAACGATTCTCGATTTCAAAGCCCTAAACCCTCTCAAATAACGCTCTTTTCTCGTCAAATCTTCAGTCCTACGCTAGTATTTCTCAATAATCGCTAAGGTATACTCTTCCTAACGCCTCTAGTTGCATACTATGATAGTTTTTAAGGTTTTATCGTTATTGCATGGGATGAAATTTTTGGGGGTTGCATTGATTTTCAAGAAAAAAGGGTTAAATGTAATACATGCATTCATATAATTAATATAAATATATTTTTGCAAAAAGTTTCATGTAAAAATCTTAGTTTTCCAAATATACATTTTTTTGGATTTTAAAAAGATTTGTCTATAAGGTTAATTGATTTAAATGTTAAAATATTAACTATTAAGTTCATGCATTAATAGGGTTAGTTTTGGTTCACACTGTTGGTGAGAATTAGGAATTAGATTATTTAATGTGGAAAAGAGTTTTTTATTATTCATGCATTATTCATATAGGAAACCATATTTTAATACTATAATTGTAGATGTCGAGCCAATACAATGCTAGCGGCAGTCGTAGTGCGAACACCCGAACCCCTAGAATGAGAACCTGTATCCCTGACAATTCCTGTTTTGAGGCACCAATCAATGCGGAATTCGTAATAATTTCCAAAAACACTAATAATAGTAAACCATCTCGATTCCACATTGAGCGAACCGTGAAAGAACCTGATTTCGAGGGGTTTGATATTTTAGAGTGTTTTGAGAGACTGGGGTGGGCAAAAGCGATTCAATTGGAGTTGCCCTATATCCATACCAGTTTTATCCAGCAGTGGTTCGCCACTGTGCGGAGAGCAGACGGGTATGAGGATTAGAATTTTGAATTTACGGGCATGGTGGGAAATAGAAGAGTGACCGTCTCTAGGAAAAATATTTGTGAGGAGTTTTCTATAGATAATGATATTCCACGTCCTAGAGAGTTTTGGTCATCGCTAGATATTTAGGGGGTAGGGCGCGCAAGATTAACGGTTGGGCTAAACGATGGGTAGGAATGATAGCCATAGTGTTTGGGATGTCCATAGACGATACACACACCTATATTAATTTCTATAGCGGAGACCCATGTCCATTAGCCAAAGTCCTATGGAAGTTCGTTATGTTTAACTTGCTTCCACAACACCAGGATACGACTACCGTTAGACCTTAGGAGATCCTTTTAGTCCATGCACTTATGACGGGATACCTGACTATATCCTTAGGGTATATCATTATGCAACACTTATGGGAGTGTAATATCATGGGTCAGGGAACAAACTATCCGCACTGTAGGATCTTGACTGAATTATTTATTATCGAAAAGGCAGTTTCAGAAGAGTTACCGATAAAATATCTCAACCTGAATGAAATATGGTTCACAAGGCTTACAATGTTGGGGTTGGTGTTTGAGAGAACCCACTTAGGTTATCAAATTCGTTGCCCCAAAACCTATAAATTAACCCTGATTCCATTTATTACCCCTAAATATAGTAAAGGGAAAGTAAAGATGGACATAGATGAGGACGACGAGAGGCCATGGAAGAGAGTGTCAACTATGGATTTGTTAATGACTCAGATCGATGTTCTGAAAGTTGTCATGAGTGGCTTGGTTAACACGAACAAAATCCTGCTTAAAGACATCGAGACACTCCAAGCGGGCCAAAAGAAGACTGATCAAATGTTTGAGGAACACTCGGATTGGCTTACAAAACTCTAGTTGACGGTGGCAGAGCTTGAAGTTGTCGTGGTCCCTCCGAAAGAATTTTAAGTTACATTATTTAGCGTTAATGTGAACAAATGTAATTTTAGGTTACATTATTAAATTTATCTCATACATTGATTGAATTAGGAATTAGATTATTTAATGTGGAAAAGAGTTTATTATTATAATTGTAGATGTCGAGCCAATACAATGCTAGCGGCAGTCGTAGTGCGAACACCCGAACCCCTAGAATGAGAACCTGTAACCCTGACAATTCCTGTTTTGAGGCACCAATCAATGCAGAATTCGTAATAATTTCCAAAAACACTAATAATGGTAAACCATCTCGATTCCACAATGAGCGAACCGTGAAAGAACCTGATTTCGAGGGGTTTGATATTTTAGAGTGTTTTGAGAGACTGGGGTGGGCAAAAGCGATTCAATGGGAGTTGCCCTATATCCATACCAGTTTGATCCAGCAGTGGTTCGCCACTGTGCGGAGAGCAGACGGGTATGAGGATTAGAATTTTGAATTTACGGGCATGGTGGAAACTAGAAGAGTGATCGTCTCTAGGAAAAATATTTGTGAGGAGTTTTCTATAGATAATGATATTCCACGTCCTAGAGAGTTTTGGTCATCGCTAGATATTTAGGGGGTAGGGCGCGCAAGATTGGCGGTTGGGCTAAACGATGGGTAGGAATGATAGCCACAGTGTTTGGGATGTCCATTGACGATACACGGACCTATATTAATTTCTATAGCGGAGACCCATGTCCATTAGCCAAAGTCCTATGGAAGTTCGTTATGTTTAACTTGCTTCCACAACACCAGGATACGACTACCGTTAGACCTCAGGAGATCCTTTTAGTCCATGCACTTATGACGGGATACCTGACTATATCCTTAGGGTATATCATTATGCAACACTTATGGGAGTGTAATATCATGGGTCAGGGAACAAACTATCCGCACTGTAGGATCTTGACTGAGTTATTTATTATCGAAAAGGCAGTTTCAGAAGAGTTACCGATAAAATATCTCAACCTGAATGAAATATGGTTCACAAGGCTTACAATGTTGGGGTTGGTGTTTGAGAGAACCCACTTAGGTTATCAAATTCGTTGCCCCAAAACCTATAAATTAACCCTAATTCCATTTATTGCCCCTAAATATAGTAAAGGGAAAGTAAAGATGGACATAGATGAGGACGACGAGAGGCCATGGAAGAGAGTGTCAACTATGGATTTGTTAATGACTCAGATCGATGTTCTGAAAGTTGTCATGAGTGGCTTGGTTAACACGAACAAAATCCTGCTTAAAGACATCGAGACACTCCAAGCGGGCTAAAAGAAGACTGATCAAATGTTTGAGGTACACTCGGATTGGCTTACAAATCTCTAGTTGACGGTGGCAGAGCTTGAAGTAGTCGTGGTCCCTCCGATGTACCGATGGATTGGATCCCCAATTTGTTGCTCTCCCAACACCCGGAGGAAATGAGAACGCGATTATTTCTATATAAGAAATACTCTAGGCGTATTTTAGTTAAGAAAAGGGTGAGGAAACAGGATTTTGATGATTATGGAGTCGCGTACCTCTTTGATTTCTTAGGATGGGAGGGGGTGTTAGAGTTAGGTGGCCCACAGATTTATCAGACCGATTTAGTAAAGTGGATGTCTACGCTTAGGAGGGAGACAGTGAGTACATACAATGAACTTAGGTTGATAGGAACTGTCCATTGGAGGGAAGTGATGATGGATGCTAGAATCCTTCGCCAATCATTTAATTTAGATACTAGAGTGGGAAACGAGGGGTCTACCCAACGTGGGTATGAATATAAGTCTGAGGCCCAATTGGCCTTTACTGACCTAAGCTGGACTGTAGAGTGGATTGAACAGGTGTGTAAAGTTTTCAATCAAACCACTGATGTAGCGGAGAACTACGTTGCCTACAATAGGAAGGATTTGTCTCCGCGGTGCAAAATACTTCATAAGATCCTCGTGAACAATATTCTGCCACGAGATAGTGATAATAACAGATTGACCCTAGACTTCTGTACTTACAATGATAATTGTTTTCATCTCTATATATTTGTTCCTAACAGATAGTGACCTGTCTAAGGTCAGGCACCGAGATAATACTGTCCTGTATGCCCTTCTCAACGAAAGGCCTAGACTGTCCTTTGCATGGACAGTCATTAATGACATATGGGCCATGTACGATAATAGAGAGAGAACGATCATCCCCCACATATGGTTAATTTCTACTTTCCTTGAGAGGATGGGTGCACTTTCACCTGAGTCCTTTTCTTCTCCAGTCTCGGCGACCTATATTACGGCCGCCATGTTCCCCACTTTAATGTTTAGAGAGATTGATGAGGGGCTCGAGATATACGACAAGGAAACACATCAATCGTATATTGAGGACTATACTAAGGAGCAGAGGAGATATAAAGAGCAAAAGGCCACGAATGAAACGGGTATTCGGCAAGAAGAGCCGAACAAAGGGGCGTTTACCTCGCAAAGTTGAGGTAATGACGATATTGATGTCAACCGCATTCTGCGGCGGTTAAACGATCTTGTGGTAAGTCACGGGGATTTCCGTGAGGGCGTGACTCAGAGGTTAGATGACATGAGCGGTAGATTGACTCATGTCCATGACAGGGTTGATTACATTCAGGATCGGGTAGATAAGATATATGGGGGACAGAGAGCCATGAAATATCAAAATGCCTATTACCAGCATCATAACTGGGCTTACTAGGAGGGAGTCTGACATCACGAGGATTCCCAAGCTGGTATGCCATACCAGTCTTGTGTTGATTACACTATGCCTCGGTATTAGTCGTACGACCCTGCCGTAGATACATATCAGCGCTATCTGGCGCATGGCAGACAGGATTAACCGGACTAGATCCCCGCTCACCTATATCCACCGGCACCACCGAACCCCGGTGATCAAGGCCCGTATGAAGACGGCAACATCTTCGGTCAGCCGCCTCCGTACCAATGGTCGGGTACTATGTTTCCTAGTTCTTTGTTCTTAATTTTATGTTCTTTCATTTTTAGTTGTGTAGTTTGCAATTTAAATCTTTATTTTAGTAGTGTTTACTTTTATTTAGCTGAATCCTTTTCTAGATGTTTAATGTTGATATAGTCTTTTGAATTTCCCCGTTAAGTCTTGTTTGCCGATAAGGTCGCGAAAAATGATGATAAATAGAAAATATATGTACTTGAGAATTGGCTAGTGTTGATTGGGATACTCTATAATTAAGATAAGAGTCGTAATAATAATTAACAATTTTTGTTATGTAAGTCGAATTCAAGTAGGTTAAGATATTTTCGGGCTTAAATATAAGTAATGTGTCAAAAGATTTTGGAAAACTCATGCAATAAGGGGGAGAGCTTAAACATGATTTTAGCCTAAAAATCATTCAATTATAGTCTAGATGGTTCGGGAATTAAGCCCTTTGGGGTACCACTCACGCCTAATCCCCTAAAACCATCTGGTTTGGAGTGATTGGCCTAAATCTCACTACATGGGCCAGCTAGATAATTTGAGTTAGAAAAGAAAAAATAATAAGGGTAATTTCCAAGAGTGAGATACATTATATAATATCTAAGAGAATATATTTTAAGTGAAAATGTTATTTAGCTTACATACTAAAAAATGTAATGCATTATTGCGAAGGCTAGCTTAACATAGAATTTCTAGACACACTGCTAATATATCCGGTGCATAGTTAGTTCTGATTCCAAGGCTTGTTCGGGGACGACCAAGAGTTAAGTTGGGGAGGTTTGATAAGACTATAATATTATGTGATTTTGGTATCATTTAAGGCTTATTTATGCACTTGCACTTTGTAACTACCATACTTTACTCGAAAATTGTGTTTCCGGTTCAAGAAGTCAAATGAAAGTAACTCGAGAAAATTCAGCGTGAAACGAGCCGGCGGGGGCGCAGACCTACGCCACCTTACGCCCTCAAAACAGAATTATTTGGAGTTAAAGAGCACTTCCAGCGTAGCCCTGGCCATATACCCCAACACAGGTCCAGGCGCAGGCCTAAGCCTAGGTCTACGCCTGTGCGGTGTGAAAACCCTACAGCCGCTTTTTGACGCCCAAAACCCTAAAAATCCATGTATTCTATAAATAGGGAGCGACTGTGTTCGTTTTGGAGGTCCCGAAATATTGAAAGCATTGGCAAAGCCCTGCCGGAGTTGGTTCACGGATCGAGTACAAAGAAGGTGGAGTGCAACCATTCATCCCATAGAAGCCTATAATGATTTCCCTAATCATTCCCGGTGAAGAACATGCGATGAGAGGCTAAACACTCCATAGTCGTTTGCGGAGGATCTACGACTAAGTTTTACTTACTTGAATATCTTTTCATGTATTGATGCGTTTCATGATTATTGGATATTTTATTTAATGCAAATGATATACATATGGTTGTTTTTATGAGTAAATGGTTTAATTGGTAAAAGTAAGATAGTGATCATAGTGATATTATTATTTGTGTCGAGTCCATTAGTTTAAGGATTAAGACAAGTAATGAATGTTGCATGCACTATGCCGAGATTTATTGGTTAAAATGTTTATGATTAATATGACTAAGTAATTGGTTATGTCTATTTGACCGTTGCATGATATTCAAGTGGATAATAACTTATGTTGTAGTGATTTTGTAAATGGTTATCTTTAATTCGGTCTTTAATCAAATGTTATTTGCTCGCTATTGTTTTAGTAGTAATTTACTCGTAATCACCATTCTAAACAATCACTCAATTCACACTTTAATAGCTTTTATAAACCTAAAGTAACTAGCAATTTAACCTTAATTCACATACGCACTCCCTGCGGATTTCGACCCTTACTTTCCTACGCTATTAGGTAGTTTTAAGGTTATTTCTACGGGCCACAACGACGGCTCGTGATATTGTATTTAAGACATTGATCTAAATGAATTATAAAGGAGTAAAGATTTTCAGGCAGGTACAACGTTTGCTTATTTAAGATTTGGTTCTTTGTAATTTTTAGTGCATTGCTAGTTTTTGCAATGAAAACTACATTTTCTTTGAAAAAACTGCTTTTCTTAGAGCATCTCTAACAGGGTGAACCCAAAATTTTCAAAGTAATGTGAGAGAAAGACCAGAGAGGAGAGAGGTAGGAATGGTAAAAACACTTTTGTGAAGAAGGTCTTTTGAGACAAATGCCAAATACGCACAACCCCCTTTTGCAAATCTATTGTTGGATATGGCCTTGAAGCACCAAACCCAAAAAAGCCACTTGATCGAATGACAAAAAGTTCCAAATTAAAACCAATCCCCGCAATTTTGACCAATTATATATAGATCAGTATAAATTAGAGAAAGGCAACAATGAGGAGCAAGCAAAAAAGAACTGGTGGTGAGAACTGAGAAGTAGTGAACAAACCTGTAGTGATGATGAGCAGCAGGAGAAAAAACATACATAATGCTTCTAAAAAAGATAGACAATGTATTGAAAATTATAACCCTAAATATATCATATGAGCTACATTTGTAGAAAATACGCAGATTTGTTGGGAGAAACTACATTCCTTAAACGAAATGCTAGAAAGAAGATACGATAACTAAGAGAAATGTTAGATACATACCTTACAAGATCGTAACTAAGATCATGAATCACCAAAATTTCCAGTCTACAAAATGTGAAAAATAACCATAAGAGAGCAGTGCCACAGTGAAAGCCGATATCGATGTTTCATCATGGTTTTTATAATATAATGGGGTGACAATATTTAAACCTTATTTACGAGCACTGATAGCAACCGACGCTCCTATTGCTCCTTAGAAATGAGTTAAAAGAGAACTCACCACATGGTAAGCACTCATTGTCCTTACATAACCTTTAAAAGTTGTCCAGTATGTGGTCACTTTATCTGCATATCTAAAGATTTGATTTCATCTTTAGGACATAAGATGATAAATGCAAAGGGTATCAATATGCTCAATGCAGCCATTTAAAAATGTATGTAAGGTCTACCACTACTAGATCTATCTAGACGCGGATCCGTGAACGAGTGCGGAATCCTCGTTAACGGTTAGACGGACAACTCTCAACTACGAAATACGGAGACTATCAGAGGCTGAACGAACGACTGACGAACGATCCTACGAACTGATTCTCTCCGAAACAGACCTAAAGCTGATGATAAACTCGAGATCGCCTTAAGCTTAATTCCTCACGAATTCTGCTAAAAGTCCTCTAATTATTCGAGTCTATTCCCTAATTATAGACCCTGATTCGAGTCTGCTGTGGGCCAAACTCGAATCTGGCCCAAGGCCCATTCGAGTCTGTCCACAAGACACTCTCGAATCTAGCCTTCGTTCGAATCTATGGTTACATTCGAATCTATCACAGATTCGAATGTCAACCCATATATAATTCGAATCTAGCCTTTTACATAAACAAATAAGTGGTGAACCTTATGTTATTACTTATGTTTGAATTTATCTTTGTACCTTATGTTTGAACTTCCTGTAGTACGTTACATCAAGTTCAAACATACAAACACTAATAAATATCAACCATATTTAAACATATATATCACACACTTGCTAAAATCACAATGTAGGATCACTTAGACTGCTATCGTCACACAGGATGTACCAACAGACTCCCCCTTGACGATAGCTTCTAATAATTCACACATTTGACTTAAGAACTTTGTTTATTTATTGATTCAAACTACTACCAGCATACAAACCTTTCTCAACACATACCTTGACTACATTTTCATACTTACTAGCTTCACTGTCCATATGTGTGTCACTGGAGATCTTACAGGCATGCAAAATGTGAAGATCATCTTTGGAGAGGTTTACCAGGTGAAGAGGGTCGTAGACTCTAAGAATAACATTTTCTTCTAAGTCTTCCATGACCGCTTCCCCAGTCTCCGTGTCAGCATACCACCACTTCAGATTCTTCAAAATATTTTGTGGCATCAGCTTGAGAGGTACCTTCCTAAGACATCTAGCTGGCTTATAGTGAATCCTCATCCAAGGTCGTCCAGTTAGAGGATCAATACGTGACGGATCCTCTACTCTTCTCCCGACCCTTGGATTTAATCGCTCGAATTTCCTTGATCTCCCCTCCTTTCTTATGATTCTTTCAATTACGCTCGCATAGGGATCATCGCCAATGTTTATCAAATCTTTCCATGCTAGCGCAGTGATTTCGATCTTTGGCAGAGAGTTGAATGCTTTTAATGTTCGCCTCATGTACTGAAGCCCGTCTTTCCTTTTAATTACAAATAGCTGCAGATCTCTATCAAAGAACCAGCTTAATATTCGCTCAGACAGCTTCCCAGTACCCGGCACTCTTATTGACTTTTTGATCTCTAACTCCTTCTCTTCAGCCCTGAACCATAGCTTTCTTTTTTCTTCATTTGTTAGCTCTCTCGCAGGTTCTTCTGTTCATGGCTGAGGGTTCAACGCAGCATTTACTACATCTACATTGACAATACTATTTCCATCAATCATGTAAGTATCGGTGATAGGATTCTGCTGCACAACTATCTCGTCAGCTTCATCATCCTCATCAGCAAGTACTTCATCATCCGACTGCCAGTCTACTATCTCCCCTGGCACAAACTCTCCTTCTTCTAACTCTTCATCATCATAGTCAAAACCTCCATCTATTGGATCATCATCGAGATCCATCAGTGCGTCGATCATCTCACTGATTTCAAAATCTGTAGGTTGCTTTGATGAACTAGCTTCTCCCATTTCTCCTTCAACTTGACTGGGCTCCCCCTGAACTTGTGTAGCCTGAGCAGCAGGAAAATCTACTGGCTCATTCACATTATGTGCATCGGGATCATTGCCTTCGTCATCTCCATCTCTACGCTGCTCCTCCTGATCCCTACAACTTGTCTCCCCCTGAGCTTTTAGATTTTTCATGAGCTGCTCAAGGAGGGACCGCATCGATCGGATCTCAGCTGATTGATCTGCAATAAAGACCTTTAATTCTGTGTTCTCTTCCCTGACATTTTCCACAATCTTCCTCAATTCGGCATTGTCCTTATCAAGATTTGCATTATGCGCCTAGAGCTCGCCGACAGCCTTTGTTAGGGTTAAGATCTGAACATGCTGGAAGTCAACACGTCCCTTGAGCTGCATAAACCTCTGATTTTCAGCGTAGGTGGTGGAAGTAGATGGAATTGATTGTATGGGAGTTGGGATAAAGGGTGATGGAATGTATGGTTGATGTTGAGGTGGTGGAGATGGTGGAGCTGTGGCTTGAGGTTTTGAAGTTTGAGTTGGAGTCTGTTGGGCTTCAGATGCTGATGTTGACCCTTGGATGAACCTGTGACGTTTGGCCCTTTGCCGAGTCACTAAGGGAGCAACCTCCTCCTCTTCAAAGTCCGATTCTTCAGATTCCCTTACTACTCTCCTCCTCGAGGCCTCTTCATTGATAACTACGACTCTCGAGCCATAAGTTTCTATGCGAAAACGAGAGTCAGTAGCTTCAGACTCAGGAGCTTCAACTTCAATCTCCTCCATCTCTTCCGACTCTGTTTCTGAAGATGACATAACTTTATCGGCCTGCTCCGGCACATATTCTTCAACGTCTCTTAATACGTCTTCCTCTCCTTCAGGTGGACTAAGTAGTTCACCTACCAGTGCTGCAGCCACATCTTCGTTCGCATGAGGCCCTGCCTCCCAGATTTCATTAAGCGTCTGGCATAGCTGTTCAGCTTCTCTCGGAATATTTGAGGGCCCGGCTTCTTGAACATTTGAGGGCCCGACTTCTGGAATATTTGGTTGCTGACTTGTCGAAGGCCTTGATGCCTGAGTTTGACTCGCAGATGGTCTTTGTCGACGTCTTTGAGCACGTGGTTGTTGTTGTTGTTGACGTTGTGGTTGTTGTTGCGGTTGAAATTCAACTACCCCTGTCCAGTTGGCATCTTCCGGGGCTTGAAACTCCCTATCCAAAATTGCTCCGAATAGTGTACGCTCAACAGGAACAGCGAATCTTCCTCGGTGTGAGGAACAATCAGCGAAAATCCTTTTGTCCATGATGGCAACACTCTGAAAGTCATTTGACGGCGGCAAGTTTGGCAAGAAGTGCCTTATCAACATCATAATGAACCTTGGGTACAACAAGAATTGTTGATTTTCGGGGGCTGTGATCTGGTGAACAAATTCTGAAAAGAACATCTCCGAAAAACTGTAAGGCCGATTATATACCATCGCGATAATTCCCGACTGAATCTTCGCCACTATATAGTCGAATTCTGCTTTCTTTGGAGCAAAGCACACCATAAACACATGTGCTAGAAACCTCCACTGCCCGATCAACCCACTCTTCATATATGACACTTTTGTCACATCAAGACTGTATCCCATTCTTTGAAAGGCCGCTTGCCTTATACTCAAAGGAAATTCTATTGGACCAGCTTCTTCTTCCTTTGTGCCCAGCTGCAGCACTTGACGAATCATGTCTGCCGAGAATACCAACGGCTGTCCAGCGATACGAGTGCGTAGAACTGTCGGTGTAACCGAGCAGTCTACCTGCAAATGATCGTAAAACTGACGAATGTATGGTAACACCAGCTGCACATTATGCGACAGTGCAAATCCGATCCTAGATTCAACGAGAAAATCAAGCACTTGACGAAATCCCTGCGCCTCAGGGAGATTCAGATCTGGATGAAGCACCATATTGTGCTTAGGAACAAAAGCTCGAACAGCCATTTCTGCACAATAAACAAAACTATTAGATTCATTAAAAATCAATAAACTTGTTCAAATTTAAATCTGTTTTATTTTGAACTTGTTTAAGTACAAAATCCAACACAATTAAATTTCTACAAGTTTAATAACATTTACATTAAATAGTGCAAATAAACAATAGATTCGAAAGAAACAGATTCGAAGTGCCCCTATTCGAGTGTAATGGACAGATTCGAAGTGTCCCTATTCGAGTGTAATGGACAGATTCGAAGGTCATGGTCATCTCGAATCTAATGACAGATTCGAGAAACCCAGGAACAGATTCGAACGGCCGGTTTTATTAAAGGACCAAATCTCTTGATTTTAACCTTTTTGGACTTAGAAAATTACATTCATTAGTCCTACTAGTTACTAATCACAGATATATGCCTTTAATTTGATTGTTTATCGGCCCAAACTTGGTAATTTTGTAAAAACCCTATTTCGACCCTAAAACCTTCAAAAATCAATGATTTCGCCCAAAATTGTGTATAAAACTACATTAATCTTGTAAAATCAAGTTGATTATACCTAGATGCAAGAGTAGTATCGAACACACTAGCTTTAAACTCGACAAAATGTCGTTTAGGAGAGTTACGATAGATTCGAAGATAGATTCGAAATCGCTGATATAGACTCGAGGAAGTAAATTCGAAAACAGTAAGAATTAAATGACTTCACTGTTGACCTATATATACTACCAACCTTCGAGTCTAAGGCCTTAGTCGAATCTACTGACAGATTCGAAGTCTTACCACTTCGAGTCTGTCCTAGATTCGAAACCACCAAACACTTAGAAAAATTTCAAAAATTTTGAGATAACTTCAACTTTTTCAACCTTTTTCTATGGTATTGTGTAACAAGATAAACTATGCCAATTCTTTTATCCTAAGCACAGATATTTCACGCAATGTTTATTTTATCCAACTAGGAATGCACCCTCAGTAATTTTTGACCTTTTACCTAAGTAAAAATTAAAACTAAAATAAAATAAAATAAAATAAAATAAACTAAGGTAAAAAATAAAATAAAATAAAATAAAAATAAAAATAAGATAAGTACACCTAGAAAATTTTAAACTTGACTAAAAATTTAACTGAGACTTACACTAAACTTATTATTAAAATTAACAACCTATGCTAAAGTCTAAAAAAAATATTTTTGATGAGTATAGTCTAAGAAAGGTTCAATCAGATAGCGATGTCTGAAACTTACTTTCAGTACTTAAACTTTCACACTTAGGAATTTTTGATTCCTTTGATTATTAGTCGTGACATACCTATTTAGCCGATTGTTGGTATTTTACCCCTTTAAACACTCTACATTTCGGAACATCCCTTGGCATTTTTATTTATCAGGAAATTATCTTACGTGACTCAGACTTAGACATACTTTTATGATCAAGACACACAGACAAAGATTCTAACTTGTTGGTATTTGCAAACTTTCTTTAAAAGACAAACATCGGACACAGGTCTGTATTTTCATACAACAAAGTGTCTTAGTTCGACTTAAGGTTTATTTTTAAAATTAGCAGACAGCGGTGACAGGTCTGTACTGACGTACAACAAAGCGACATATCTGCTAACCCGAATCTAAACAGAGACAACAGGTCTGTACTTACGTACAACAGAGTTGCATGTTTTCGACTCTCAATGTTATATGATATTTCTATTCTATCCATTTTAAGATGTATTTGATGTTGCCATACATCCCCAGAAAGTTTGCATACCTCATTTAGACTCAAAGTTTGTATGTCTTGTACATAAAAATTAAGACCGATTGGTCATACATCTAAGCTAGTGACACGCTTGACTTTTTCTAGAATATTTTATTAGCCTTGAGATTCCCTATATGTATTATGCCTACCAACACATCTAACTAAATAGAGTATAACACTTAGAACTTAGTTGCATTATGTGTGAAAGCCTAAACACTTAGAGTTCGTAAAGACTGTGCTAATTTTCGTCACTTTGAACCTATGTATCTAAGACTTAACTCATTTTCTGATATTCTCTTTTTTTGTATTTTTATGATTATCTCTCTTTTTTCTTTTGTTTTTCATATGAAATAAGATAACCCACTAACTTACAAAAAATAGAAACTTACTAAAGATAGAAACTAACTAAAAATAGAAACTTTCCTAAATTAGCAGACTACTGTAAAGAAAGAAATACTACGACTAAAAAGAAAATAAGCTACTAAATCTAAGGTCCAATTACTCTGGGTTGCGCATTCCATTCAGTTGAATTAAATACTCAAACCGTGACTTATCAAACGCTTTGGTAAACAAATCTGCATTATTATCTTCTGTGGCCACTTTTACCAGCTTGATTAAGTTCTTTTCAGCACAATCACGAATAAAATGATGCCTTATGTCTATGTGCTTTGTTTTATTATGTTTAACTGGATTATTTGTTATAGCAATTGTAGATTGATTGTCTATCCTAATTGGAGTTTGAGTGTAAGCCAAACCGTAATCCCGCAATTGTTGTTGTATCCACAGAACCTGTGAGCAGCAACTACCAGCAGCAACATACTCGGCCTCGCACATTGACACGGCTACCGAAGTTTGTTTCTTGCATTGCCAGGATACCAGTCTCCCTCCTAGGAACTGACAACCTCAAGCTGCATCCTCCGTAATCAGAGTCCGTGAACGCCTCCAACTCTAGATCTCCCTCCGCGTGATACCAAAGTCCTAGCTTCGGTTTCGACTTGAGGTATCGTAGAATCCGCTTCACAGCTTTCATATGCATCTCCTTCGGATTCGCTTGAAACCTAGCACAAATACAAACAGCAAACATAATATCAGGTCTTGAAGCAGTTAAATACATAAGTGACCCAATCATGGCCCGATATAGAGTCGGATCCACATCAGTATCACTTTCAGTACCCGGCCCGAGATTATGATTCACTTGAATCGGCGTGCTGAAATGGGCAGTCAACTTAGTTCCTTCCATCCCAAACCGTTCTAGTATGTCATAGACATACTTAGTCTGATGGATAAACATCCCTTCCTTCTTTTGGTCAACTTGTAACCCTAAAAAGAAATTTAACTCTCCCATAGCACTCATCTCGAACTTAGACTTCATCACCTTCTCGAAATCTTTGCACATCTGTTCGTCTGATGATCCAAACATGATATAATCGACGTACACTTGTACCAAGATAAAGTGTTCTCCCTTCCTCTTAACAAACAGATTACTATCTATCCTACCCCTTTCAAAACCGTTCTCTAACAGATGGTTGGATAGAGTCTCATACCACGCCCTAGGTGCATGATGCAATCCATAAAGAGCCTTATCTAAGCGATATACTCTATCAGGATATTTTGGATCTGTAAATCCGGGCGGTCGTTCTACGTACACCAACTCCTTCACTTTCCCATACAGGAAAGCACTCTTAACATCTAACTGATATACCTTAAATCCCTTGAAGGAGGCAAAAGCTAAAAACAACCTAATGGCTTCTAACCTTGCTACTGGTGCAAAAACCTCGTTGTAATCGATTCCCTCCTCCTGGTTGAAACCCTTACAACTAGCCTAGCCTTGTTGCGCGTGACTATACCCCGATCGTCCCTTTTGCACTTAAAAACCCATTTGGTTCCTATGGAAACTTCCCCTCGAGGTAATGGAACTAACTCCCACACTTCTAGTTTCCTAAACTGCGAGAGTTCTTCCTGCATCGCTTCAACCCAGGAGTTATCCTTAAGTGCCATTTGCACATTCTTGGGCTCTACTTGATATATGAAACATGAATATAGACATGTGTGATATGCCTCGGAGTCGTTTATCATCGAAAACAACACAGTGTTGTTATTTACACTACTCCGAGTCCTCACACCCTCGTTAGGATTTCCTATGATGCTTTCTAATGGATAATTCTTATTAATCCTAGAGGTCTCTATTTCATCAACCCTTAGATTATCTCCTAAGTTAGATCCTATTTCACCTAATGGGGGAACAGGCTCAGCTTCTACATTTTCCTCCTCACGGACGTTTTCCTCAGAGTTGGAACTTGATGCCTGAGTCTGATTCTCAGTGGTAGGTGCTTCTTAATCAGCAACTTCTGGAGATCTATCTACAGTCGCAGTAGGCTCTGATGTAGATTCGAACGTGGT
Source organism: Centrapalus pauciflorus (assembly GCA_020465985.1). Taxonomy (NCBI): domain Eukaryota; kingdom Viridiplantae; phylum Streptophyta; class Magnoliopsida; order Asterales; family Asteraceae; genus Centrapalus; species Centrapalus pauciflorus. The sequence continues at coordinate 170,398 of JAANYP010004535.1, read as the reverse complement.
CCTCGGAAATATATGGCCATCGTCATTCAAGTGCAACGTCGCCATGTCTTTTTCGATTGTTCCTGCAGTATCATCCAAAGGAATGTTAAATGACTCAAACAATTTATCATAGTCAAATAACCATTCCGGACCAGTTTGGGGTTCATGTGTATAACTTATGACTTCAATATTATACACAATCTCCACAGTACCACTCGTTTTGTTAAAAACCCGTTTGTTTGGTGAGTTCGGCACGTAACCTAGGAAGTATCCTTCGTCAGCCTTTTCACCAAACTTCGGTTGATGTTTTGTTCGTAAAAGTGTGCATGGTACTCCAAACGGTTCGAATCCAGTTAAGTTAGGTGGCCGTTTATTCAAAATTTCATAGCATGTTTTGTTCAAAGATTTGACTGTAAGGACTCGGTTTAAAATATGGCACGCGGTATTCACTGCCTCCCCCCAAAACATGGTAGGAAGCTTTGAATCCGAAAGCATAGTCCTTGCAGCCTCAATCAATGTTCTGTTTTTACGTTCGGCCACCCCATTCTGTTGTGGTTCATATGGTGCACTGAATTGATGCACGATGCCCTTTGATAGGCAATATACACCAATTACAGAGTTTTTAAATTCAGTCCCATTATCACTACGAATATGTTTAACCCTTGTTCCGTAGGAGTTCTCCACTTGGTCTAAGAACCCGATGAGCTTTGCAGCCGTCTCGTCCTTCGTACCTAAAAAGAAAACCCATGAAAACCGTGAGTAATCGTCAGTGATAACTAAGCAAAACCAACTACCTCATATACTCCTTTTGTTGATAGGGCCGAAAAGGTCCATATGCAACAAATCGAATGTCGAGGTTATGGAGTTCAGCTTCTTGGACTTGTGTGTCTTTTTATGTTGCTTGCCCTTCATGCACGGTAGACACTTGTCTTCAAACTGAAAGCTCTTCAGAGGCATACCTTGCACCAAACCATTCTTCGTTATGTAGTTTATTTTCCTTAGGTGCAAGTGAGCCATGCGTCTGTGCCACAAAACCGAATCCGTCTCCGAAGCTTTTGATAGTAAGTAGATCGGACCCATCGAATTATCTGGCTTGTTCATATCGAGCATGTACAAGTCATTCTTCCTTGGTGCACGCATCAATATCCAATCTTCAGGTATCTTGAATCCCGGTTTCCGCACTAACGCTTCAGTGTCAGTGAAAAGCACTGAATTCTTCTTATCACAGATTTGAGATACACTAATGAGATTATGAACCAGTTTATCAACGTGATAAACTTGATCCAATGTAATCGTCCCATTAGTGACTTCTCCAGTTCCAGTGATATTTCCTCCTTTGTTACCGGCGAATGATACAAACCCCTTATTCCCACCCTTGAAGTCTGTAAGCAGACCTCTTTCCCCCGTCATGTGCCTGGAGCATCCACTGTCGACGAACCACTTGTTGTTTGGACCTGTGGTAATATCCTGCACATGAAAGAAAATAGGTTAGTTATCACGGGGAACCCAAGCCATGACTGACTTTGTTTTACCATTCTCGTCCACATACTTGAACTCTTTCAAATACCCATCTCGCCTTTCAGGTGACTTGGGTCTTTGAACTTGAGTCTGTTGTGGTGCCGAGTGATTTATGTTCACTCTTTGCCTTGGAGTAGGCATTTGTTGTGGAGCTCGAGAATAATTCCTATTATATTGCATTTAAGACTGTGATCCCTGAGCTCTTACCGGTGCATAATGTCTAACAGGAGTATGTGACCTAACTGGAGTGTGTGACCTACTAGGTGTGGTGCTCCTATAGACTTGTTGTGGTGCTGACCTAGATTGATTAATGACACGATTCGGTGAAACTTCCTTTGGTCCAACCTTAACCGGTGTGTTTTTCACAACTTGTTTGGGTGCGGCCTGCACAGATTTCTCGGTACTTTGAGAACTGCTGGTGCATGCCACACTGTTTGAGGATTTGGGCTGTTCTGGCTTCTCTATCTTAGGTGTCGTATCAACTTTCCTATTTGGACAAGTAGAAGCCACATGCCCCCTCTCGTGACATCTAAAGCATGACATTTTGTCTATTGGCTTCTTTTGTGAGCCCTTAGACTTAGGTGTCTCACTAGTGTCTATTTCCTTTGGTACATCTACGGTGTCTGGCTCATCGACCTGATCAGCCCAAGCAATTTTCTGTTTTCCTGCAGGTGTTTCACTGGAGGAAGACACAAACTTTACTTTCTTAACCTTGACGGTTGAGTCAGCCACCTTAGGTGTATTTTCAACTATAGGCTCTGGTGTTGGTTCAGATAGGTCCTCTAAGTCTACTGACTTGTCAGTTTTCTCCTGAGGCTGAGGGACATAGTTTGCATTGAAAGGTGGAGGAGTTTCATGAAATCCTAGACCTATGGGCTTCTTAGATTGTCTTTGGGCATCTAAAACTTTCCCTAGGTTTAGGCTTGAATTCCTAAACTTTTCCAACTTGCTATTCGCCTCTGCTACCTTAACCTTTGTTTCAGCTAGCTCTATGTCCTTGTCCTTAAGACTTTTGGTTAAGGCTTCTACGTGCTCATACATTAGCTCTATCCTAACACACTGCTCACTGAGTTTGTCTTTTAGAACTATTATGTCTTGAGCATCAGCCTTAAGCTTTTCTTTAAGATCTTGTTTGATGTCATTTAGGCTAGCATTTTCAATTTTTAAGTTCTCATTTTGAGCAGTTATGGATTTATGTGATTCTAAGACTAGATTTAACCTATCATTAGAAGTAACACACAATACACATAATTCATGAAAAAGAGAATAAGTCAGACTAACCTTTGAGTTATCAGATTCCACGTTTGCCATCTGAGCAGCAAACTCCAGCACTGTCTGATCATTCGCCTTCTCTACCCACATCGGACTGCTGTCCCGTGTGGTCTGCTCGTCCCCATCACATCCAGTTTCTGTGACTTCAGCCATAAAGGCTCTAGCATTCGACGCAGAATGTGAACTCCAATCATACGTGCCATCTAGCTGTCTATCTGAAGTGACATTGGATAGAAGACCCGCTAGATTGGCCTGTCCAGATGATGAACTCGGAAGATATCGTTGTTGGGACTGATTTTGGTAATGTCCCTGATGCTGACTCTGTCCTTGGTAGGTCTCTACCTTCGGTCTCTGACACTCTCTGGCGAAGTGTCCCAATCCCTGACAGTTATAGCATTTCACCTTGGACTTATCAAATCCTATCCCCTTGTTATTCATCTGCAGATTCCTCCCAGTTCTCTTAATGAATCGCTTAACCCTCTGGGTTACCATGGCCAGTTGCCATTTAAGATCCATTTCCTCTAAGTCATCAGGGTCGACCTGATCGTAATCCTCGTCCCATAGAGCAGGATCGTTAATCTTCCCTTGAACACAATTTCCGTATGCGGCCACAAAAGAAGCAAGTAGATTCAAATGCTCTTCCGCAGACTTTGCGCTCATGGGCATCTTCGAATAACTCTGAGATGATGATGCCTGATGTACTTGGGGCTGCGATTCTTCCGATCTTCCTAATCCTAAGAACGCGCGATTCAGTGAGTCTTCGGACTCTGATGGTGATGACATTTCTCCGGTGAAAAACGCTGTAGCAGTCTTCGGTTCGGATGTCGCTGAAGGTTTTGATGTCTTTCCAAAATACATGGCTGGATTCTGGACTTTTTTGTAATCAGTCTCGGTCTTCAGTAGCTCGAAGTGATATGCCCGCAACGTTCCCACAATGTCATCGAGTGATTGAGTATAATACATATCTTCATTCAGCTTGATCATTGCCACCCACATAGCCCATTTGGCTGGTAAGGCATCAAGAAGCTTGTTGTTCTAGTCAGTGTCAGAATACTCAATTCCATGACTCTCAAGTTCCGTTATCAGGTGATAGAACCTGGTGATAATATCATCCAGCTGTTCATCCTTAATCACCTTGAAAATCGCAAACTGTTGTTTCAACAGCTCTGTACGCATTCTACGCACCCTAGGATTACCCTCACACCTTTTCTCGAGAGACTCCCAAAGTTCCTTCGACGTCCTTTGAGTCCGAAATGTGTGCAGTATATCCTGAGGTAAAGCCATACGGATTATCGAGAAAGCTTTGTTTTCGGCTTCAAACAGTTTCTTGTCATCCTCCTTCATCATTTGATATGACAAGACCTTCTGACGGCCTTCTACTTCTGAGACCGGTGGAATATACCCTTCGTCAATGCACACCCACATGCGCATGTCGTTGAAACTAACGAAATCAGTAAATCGGTCTTTCCACCAATAATAATCCTCGACCTTCATCAGCTTAGGCGGGGCGTTTGCCTTCCCGACCTCGTGGTCCATTTCTAGGAATTTCTGAAGATTTGACATCGTTTCGAAAGTAATTGAATTTGAACTTACTTAATTTAATTCGAAACTGATTTAGAATAATTCTTTCGAATCTAGATAGATTCGAAACTAATTAAAGGTAAATCTTTTGGGATTAAATTCGATTAAGTGTTTTAATTCAATTAAACTCGAAATATGTCAGATTCGAAATTTCCTTAGATTCGAAGGTCAGCAAACTCGAGGGAATCAGCAGATTCGAAGCACTTATCGAAACTATACTAGACTCGAACTAGACTCGAAAGTAGACAGACTCGAGACCCTCTTCGAATGAAGCACAAACTCGACACAGATTCGAAACCTACTGAAACAGACTCGAAAGGAGCAGATTTAGGTTAGACTCGAGACTAAAGTGTAACCCTAATTACCCCTATTAGATTCGAGCGCCGCAAACTCGAAAAACAGTTAATACTTTGATTTTTTTAACGATTTTCAGATTAAACCAGTATTTTTCTAATGAAAAATAATGGTTTCGATCAAAAACGAGAAAAACCACAAAGTATTTTCTGAATATAAATTTGCTAAGCTCAAAAACTCGATTTTGAGAGAAAATACCGTCCAACTAGCGTCAAGAAACCTAGAATGTATTTGATGAACACGAAGAACACCAAGAACACTCCTTAAGCTCTGGTACCACTTGTAAGGTCTACCACTACTAGATCTATCTAGACGCGGATCCGTGAACGAGTGCGGAATCCTCGTTAACGGTTAGACGGACAACTCTCAACTACGAAATACGGAGACTATTAGAGGCTGAACGAACGACTGACGAACGATCCTACGAACTGATTCTCTCCGAAACGGACCTAAAGCTAATGATAAACTCGAGATCGCCTTAAGCTTAATTCCTCACGAATTCTGCTAAAAGTCCTCTAATTATTCGAGTCTATTCCCTAATTATAGACCCTGATTCGAGTCTGCTGTGGGCCAAACTCGAATCTGGCCCAAGGCCCATTCGAGTCTGTCCACAAGACACTCTCGAATCTAGCCTTCGTTCGAATCTATGGTTACATTCGAATCTATCACAGATTCGAATGTCAACCCATATATAATTCGAATCTAGCCTTTTACATAAACAACTAAGTGTTGAACCTTATGTTATTACTTATGATTGAATTTATCTTTGTACCTTATGTTTGAACTTCCTGTAGTACGTTACATCAAGTTCAAACATACAAACACTAATAAATATCAACCATATTTAAACATATATATCACACACTTGCTAAAATCACAATGTAGGATCACTTAGACTGCTATCGTCACATAGGATGTACCAACAATGTACTTATAGGAAGAAGTCATCAGTTTTCAGAGGCCATGTTTCATTAGCATAATGTTTTGCATCGGTGTATATGGACGGAGTAGAATATAGTGTATTCACAACGGCCATCCTTAACAATAAAAACATATATAATACAATTGGTAAGCAAACTTATATATAAAATGACCACTACTAAAATATATGTGAAGGAAAATACCAAATTAACATAATGAAAATTTTTGTCCATCTGCCTGAACCATAACAGTGCATATTGGTACCGGAAATCAGATCCGATTGCCCACATTATATGGTTAGTCCTTGTTACATTAGCCTTCTACAGAAACAGAAACATAATTAGGAGAGTAGAAATAAAGAGAGGGGTGCGCGGCTAAACACACATTGATTTTGTTGAATGAAATGACACAAGCAAGTCTATTCACTTCAGTTTAGGTTGAGATTAATGTGGAAATGTGATACGAAACAGAGACTGATAGAGATGAAAATGGAGTATATAAACTAATTGATTCTGAAATTAATAACCTAAACATGAAAGAACAAGTAGACGATTCCTGGGAAACTCCCTTTCTCCCAACTGAATGGTTGGAGACCCCTCAAAGCAACAAGCAATGAGCCTAACAATCTCTTACAATATTTTCTTCACACCCAACACTCCCTTTTCCCCTTTATTTATAGAATTCCCAAATTAACTAACTATTACTATTATTACTAATATACCCTTTCTAGAATAATCTTCTAATGTAATTCCTTATCAAAATGCACATGGGATCAGATTGAATAAGGAACACCCTATTATATTATTGTTTAAAACTACCAATAACAAAAATAAGGTCAGAAAGATGCATCAGTTTTATAATTTGATAATAAAATCTACACTTTCAAATCTCAAAATTGACAAACAATTTTAAGTTTGTACAACTTAGGGGTGAGATTGGTATTTTCTAGAAATCAAAAAATAAATCCCAACCCAAAGCTCAACCCTTTGTTAAATTAAATATTCAGTAAACACGATTGTATTCCTCGCATAATAACTTTTTTGACCAAGAGACGATGTGATTCGAGTTTGGTAAAATAAGACTAGACCTACGCCTAAGCTATTCATCACAAGCTTTTGACAGTTAATCACGAGACCAAAGAGGCGAAGAGTAAACTGAGGTTTTAAACAAGACCTAGATCAGAGCAAAATTTGTATTCTTGAAAACACGAGAACCAAAACAAAAGTCATGTCATGCTCTTAATAAAAATCGAGTTTGTAATATAGCAGCAAAACCATATAAAAGAAAGACAACCTGAAATCCTAGCTTCCAGTGTCCATTTTAGTCACATACAAATAGGAAAAATATATGTACTTTACTTAAATCCTAGCTTCCTGTGTACAAATTTCCTGCATTTCTCACCTAGGTTATCGATACACACTAAATCCAGCTCCTTATACCACATCCAAGATCCGACTTGCAATGTTAACAAGCTCAAGCTGTTGATTTCAAGTCAGTTGATGAGCATTTGTCCAGATCATTAAACCGCAACTCGCTTAGACAGATTTTCTCTGAGTCCTTAATTTCGACTGAGAATTATTTCTTCGTAAACTTGAATTTGGAATCTAGTGGAAGGAAGAGATTAACGCGAATGTTGATTTAGTTGATGTCATTTCTGTCTATGGTTTATTTGCATGAATCAGTAAGGTATAGGAGAAAAGAACGGTTTGGGAGAAGGAACAGTCGGTTTGGGAACAGGGATGTCTTGGAGAAACAAAAAACAGTTACACACGTCTCATAGAAATGTTCAACGCTTTCCACTGCTTTCCAACTTAGATATATGTTCAGCGCATGAATTAGTTGTACATCATGCTTTAAGTAGTTGTACCTCTTAAAATTCAGCATTTTGCTCTACTAATTTGTGCCAAATGCATTGTGAGTTGTATTTAAGACCAAATAGGCAAATGATTTATATAGTAGTATATATATACGCCTCTAACTTGTAGTACTTGAAGCAGATTAAGAAAATAATTTTAGAAAGGGAAAATGACACCAAATAGCTTTGAACTTTCGACTTTGTACACATTTATGTAGTGAACTTTTTTTTGTACACTTTTGGTAGTCAAAGTTTCAAAATTGTTCCAATTTGGTAGTTGGCGTACCTATTAACCTGTTGCTTCCGGTTTGCCTACGTGGACAATTTTTTAATGACGTGGCTACCCATTTTTATATTATATCCGGTTTTATCTATGTGGAAACCCGTTTTTTAAACTCAGCTGGTTTTATTACCCGGTTATAAACCCGGTTCTTACAAGTTGGATCGATCGTATGAAAAATGAACCGGGTTTATATCTGGGTGATTTTAAAAAACGGGTTGCCACATAGATAAAACCGGGTATAATATAAAAAGGGGTAGCCACGTCATTAAAAAATTATCCACGTAGGCATTGGAACCGGAAGCAACCGGTTAACAGTTTCGCCAACTACCAAATTTGAACAAATTTGAAACTTTGACTACCAAATGTGCACACAAAAAAGTTCACTACATGAATGCGTACAAAGTCGAAAGTTCAGAGCTATTTCATATCATTTTTCCTTTTAGAAATATCATTTTGATGCATGGAAAATGGGCATGTGCTTCCAGCTGTTATCATTTGATAAAGACGATGTTGTGCTTACAGTCATGTTGTCAACAATTGCATATGCCTCTATTTGGTCTCAATTACGGTTTTCGTCCCTAAAAGAATTTTATTACACCAAGAGTCCCTATTTTTCAAACCTTGCACATTGGCAGTCCCAGAAATGGACGGACGTTATCTTCAAACGTTAACTTCCAAATTGGTGGGGGGCATTTTGACATTTCATATTTCTCTCTCTATTTTCATTAACGAGTTAATCACGGTGCCTTCCCATGGATCAAAGTCACCAGGAAGGACTTTACCAAGCCTTTTAATCGACGAGATCCAACCAGTCCTCACCTCGACTTCATATTTGACATGGTGATGGAATGTGAACAGCTTCTACGAGCTAGAGCCACTAGACACGTCATGCACAAACAAAAATCAATACACAAATGTCATAACAGAATGGGTGTCTTTAAATTTTATATGAATCAAAAAAGGTTTGTTTACAAGTTGGATGGAAAATAGAGGAAGGAGAGCAGTTGGACACGTCATGCACAAACCAAAAACAATACACAAATGTCGCCAATTGCAACTCAAGTTGTGCTCCTGCACAAGCCAGGTAAGAGCGAATCTTGAATTTTTATGAACAGGAGATGCCCATTTTCAAAGAATCTTTCAACTTCCTTCCCTTCGCAAAGCCAAAAAGATTGTAGATTCCTTTTTGATATACACTATAACCGAAGAAGGATTACCAATGGCGGAATTGCCGGAGGTATAAGTCGTATAGTTTCAGATGGTGAGTGTAACTGTAACAACACAGAGACTAGTAGCTTTCGAAAAATGGAGGATGAAACCATTGTATCCGGGTGCGTCAATTTGAGGACAATGTTTCATCGTTTTCTTCCTATTCTTTATTTATTAGATGCTCAACGTCGCAATTATCTTTAGAGCTTTCCGTTAGGATGTAATATCTACCAATGTGCAAGGTTTGAAACTAGAGAGAGAAACATGAAATGTCAAAAATGCCTCCGCTAATATGGAACTTAACGTTTGAAGATAACGTCCGTCCATTTCAGGGACTGTCAATGTGCAAGGTTTGAAAAATAGGGACTGTTGGTGTAATAAAAAAATTTTACGGACGAAAACCGTAATTGAGGCCAAACCACAGGGTCCATTTGTGTAATTTTGTCTAAAGTTTTTTAAATAACAATTTTGTCATTTTCTCTATTACAAGTTTAGAAACAGAAAGACCATGTATATATATAGGGGAGGGTTCTTCTAAGAACCATAAAAAATGTGGGAACCTAAGAACTTTTTATGGCCTTTGGATTAATGATAATCAATGGTTGATATATTGCATGGTAATTTTGTAATTATTTTGAACTTTGATAGTGGAGAATCTTGAAAATGTGTGACAATGATATTTTTGGAAGAAAAAAATATGTTTTTTCTCTTTCTCTCTCTTACTTTTTTTCTTTTTCATTTTATTTTTCTTTCATTATAATTGATTTTTAAAGTAAAAAAACGTCTTTTATAAAAAAAATTATTTTTTCTATATAGAAAATTATTTAATTGCAAAAAAATAACGTATTTTATGTAAAAATTTTAAATGTCTATATAGAATATTTTTTTCTGTATAGAATATGTTAACGAACATATTCTACGTACAATCTACGTAGATAGTCATGCATTCTACGTAGAATGACATGCAATTTACGTAGAATATCGTGTAGAATGTCAAATATCATATATTCTACGTAGATTACCTAATAAAATACATCAAAAACACATTGAAACAATAAAAAAAGATTTCATTTAGACATTTTATCAAACACTTGGTATGCAACTGATATAAAATATACCAAAAATACATTGAATAGTAATGTTAATCTACATAAAAAATAAAGAAATGTATAAAAAACATAAAAATATATGAAATATATAACAAACATAACATTGGACATAAATTATGTGTTATTTTTTACAAGTAGTCTTGACTTATATTCTATTTAGATTATCATTTAATCTACGTAGATTATCATGTAATCTACGTAGATTATCATGTAAAACAACCAATAACTATTACAATCATTATAAATCTAATATCTTACAAATAATCTTCATTATAAAACATGAAAAATGAATCTGTAATATTCTATGTAGAGTATCGACGAACATATTATATGTACAGTCTACGTAGAATGTCATGCATTCTACGTAGAATGACATCCAATCTACATAGAATGACATTCAATCTACGTAGAATGGCATGCAATTTACATAGAATAACATTCAATCTACGTAGAATGGTATGCAATATACGTAGAATGGCATGCAATCTACGTAGATAGACATGCAATCTACGTAGAATGTCGTGTAGAATGTCAATTATCATATATTCTACGTGTCAATTATCATATATTCTACGTAGATTATTACATGATAAAATATACCAAAAACACATTGAATAGTAACGTTAATCTACATAAAAAGATATAGAAATGCATAAGAAACATAAAAATATATTAAATATATAAGAAACATAACATTTTACATTGATTATGTGTGCTTTTTACAAGTAGTATTGTATTATATTCTATGTAGATTATCATGTAATCAGCATAGATTATCATGTAAAACATCTAATAACTATTACATTCATTATAAATATAATATCTTACAAACAATTTTAATTATAAAATATGGAAAATGAATCTGTCCAATGTACGTAGATTGTACATAAAATATGTTCTTTTATACTCTACATAGAATGTCACGCAATCTACGTGGAATGACATTCAATCTACGTAGAATGACATTCAATCTACGTAGGATGACATGCAATCTACGTAGAGTATCGACGAACATATTCTATGTACAATCTACGTAGAATGTCATGCAATCTACTTAGAATGACATTCAATCTACGTAGAATGGCATTCAATCTACGTAGAATGACATGCAATCTACGTAGAATGTCATTCAATCTACGTAGAATGTCATGTAGAATGTCAAGTATCATATATTCTACATAGATTATGTGTGATTTTTTACAAGTAGTCTTGTATCATATATTCTCTGTAGATTATCATGTATTCTACGTTGATTATCATGTAATCTACGTTGATTATCATGTAAAACATCTAATAACTATTACATTCATGTATATCTAATATTTTACAAATAATCTTCATTATAAAACATTGAAAATGAATCTGTCATATTCTATGTAGAGTATCGACGAACATATTTTATGTAAAATATACGTAGGATGTCATGCAATCTATGTAGAATGACATGCAATCTACGTCGAATGACATTCAATCTACAAAGAATGTCATGCAATATGCGTAGAATGTCATGCAATCTATGTAGAATGTCGTGTAAAATGTCAAATATCATATATTCTACATAGATTACATGATAAAATATATCAAAAACACATTGAAACAAAAGAAGAAGATTTCATTTAGACATTTTATCAAACACTTGGTATGCAACTGATATAAAATATACCAAAAATACATAGAATAAAACTGTTAATCTACGTAGAATAACATGCAATCTACGTAGAATGACATTCAATCTACGTTGAATGACATGCAATCTACGTAGAGTATCGACGAACATATTCTATGTACAATCTACATAGAATGTCATGCAATCTACGTAGAATGGCATGCAATCTACGTAGAATGACATTCAATCTACGTAGAATGACATACAATCTACGTAGAATGTCATGCAATCTATGTAGAATGTCGTGTAGAATGTCAAATATCATATATTCTACGTAGATTGAATGATAAAATATACCAAAAACACATTGAAACAAAAAAAATAATAAGATTTCATTTAGACATTTTATCGAACACTTGGTATGCAACTGATATAAGATATACCAAAAACACAATGAATAGTAATGGTATAAACATAAAAATATATGAAATATATAAGAAACATAACATTCAACATAGATTATGAATAGTAATGTTAATCTACATAAATAGATATAGAATTACATAACATTCTATATAGACATATAATATTTCTATATAAATATATTAATTTTTTAGCAATTAAATAATTTTTTATATAGAAAAAAATTTATTTTTTTATAAAAAACGTTTTTTTAATATTAAAATCAATTCTAATGAAAGAAAGAGAAAATGAAAATGAAAAAAAAAGTAAGAGAGAGAAAGTGAAAAAGAGATGCATATAATAAAAAAGGTGGAGAGAGAAAGATAATATTTTTTATTCCAAAAATACCCTTTTGATCCAAGGGCTCTAAAAGGTTCCTAGATTCTCACTATCTTTAAGGTTCTTAAAAGAACCTCTCCCTATATATATATATATATATATATATATATATATATATATATATATATATATATATATATATATATATATATATATATATATATATATATATATATATATATATATATATATATATATATATATATATATATATATATATATATATATATATATATGTATGTATATATATATATATATATAGTATTTCTTTCTTTTTTATAAATTAATTATCCAAATATAACCTTTTATTTTTTATTCCTTTTGTTTTAATTATTAATTATAATTTGTATGTTTATCGTTATTATTAGTGTTAGTTTTTTTATTTATTACTATAATTATTTAAATAAGATTATATATGATATACATGGTTCATTTTTTTCAGTTATTTATTGAGAATCCAAATCTTTCTCAATTCTTTTTTTCATTTAAGAAATAAAAACTAGTTGTAGTTTTTTTTTTGTTCGGAAAATCTAAAATCGAAATGATTTATTTCTTTTCTCCATTCAAAAATGTTCAAAATAAAGACGTGTTGAAGCTTTTTTCGTTTGGAAAAAGAATAATAATCAAAATGGTTCGTAATTTCTTTGTTGCAAATACTTAATAAAAAATTTAATTCTAAATGGTTTGAAAAAAATAAAGAATTAGAACTGTTCATCGCTTTTTAGTAAAAAAATCCCGAATGGTTTGTTGTTTTTTATTGGAAAAATTGAAGTTTTATTGATTTTTTTTATCTACGTTTAATTAAAAATCAGAATGGTTTTTTGATTGAAAAAATCAAAGATCATAATGTTTCACTGTTTTTTTTTATCAAAAAATTAAAATAAAAAATAGTCATTCCGATTTTTTATTTTTCAAAATGATTTTAATTTTTTGACGAACAATTTTGAATTTAATGGTTATTTTTTATTTTAATTTTTTGATAAAAAACGGTGAACCATTATGATTTTTAATTTTTTCAAACAAAAAAACCATTCTGATTTTTAATTAAACATAGATAAAAAAAATCAATAAAACTTCAATTTTTTTAAATAAAAAACAACAAATCATTCGGAATTTATTATTTTTTTTACTAAAAAGCGATGAACAATTCCAATTCTTTATTTTTTCTAACAAAAAAATCATTCTTATTTTTAAGGGTTAAAGTCGTACAAATGTACGTTACTTTACTGAAATTACTCAAATGACTAAAATCTAGTTATTTTTTATCTCATTGATACATGTACTTAAAATTTATTGTTGAGATGGTATTTTTGATTACCGGTTTTACCGGTAATTATCTTATATTTGTGTTTTTTGAAGTATGAAAATGATCTATATGCTTATGTGGATTTTTTAAATTATTTATATAGATCAAAATCCACGTAAATCCACGTAGTCCAAAATAACTTGTCGATATGGTACGTGTTACCAGTAACTATGTTGATATGGTAAATCCACGTAAGCATCATGTCATTAAAAATCTGTCACGTTGTCATTTGAATCAGCAAAAACTATCATATCAACATAGTTACTGGTTACACGTACCAAATCGACAAGTTATTTTTGGAGTACAACTACCATCCGGTCAAAAAAAAAAGTTAATTAGTCATTTACAGAAATTGAGAAAAGTATGTTGCATTTGTACGATTTTAACCCTATTTTTAACTAAACGTAGATAAAAAATAAATACAACTTCAATTTTTTTAATAAAAAACAACAAACCACTCGAAAATTAATTTTTTTTTACTAAAAGCGATAAACGATTCCAATTCTTGATTTTTTCAAACCATTTCAAAATAAAATTTTTATTAACTATTTGCAATGAAAAAACTACGAACCATTTTGATTATATTCTTTTTCCAAACGAAAAAAAGCTTCAACACATCCTTATATTGAACTTTTTTAATGGAGAAAAGAAATAAATCATTTCGATTTTAGATTTTCCAAACGAAAAAAACTACATCTAGTTCTTCTTTTTCTTAAACGAAAAATGAATATATATATATATATATATATATATATATATATATATATATATATATATATATATATATATATGTAACATCCCGCTTTTGAGATAGGTACGTGGAATTATTTCATTGGATTAATTATTTAATTTGGGACCCAGTGATATAAATTTGTATTTTGGGGTAATGGGATCGGATATTGGGTGCCGGACCGAGTTAAACCCAAAACGTATATATTATTGGTTCCTTTGTTCTTCAATTCATTCCAAAAGCCAGAGCTCAAAGTGAGTGTGTGTATGTGATTGTGAATTCCAGGAATCAGCAGCAAGGAACCCAAGCTATAGTTGTGATTGAATCTTCAATTTCCATCATCTCCTTCCTAAGTTCAAGTGTAAGTTTGGGCTTAATCTTGTGGGTTTAATGTTGTAATTTGTTAGAAGAAGTTTGAATTGGGTTTATATCTATTTCTGAGTAAATTCGAGTATATATGTATGGCTAAAATCGAGTGGAAATGGTGATTGGGGACTAATCCCCTGGCTGTGCAAAAACAGAGCGTATCTGCTGCTGTTCGTCGATGTTCTTGATGCGATCGCAAGCGGTTTAGCCTAAGCGCGGTCGCGACCGAGATGGTCAGCGCGACCGCGACCGCGATGGTCATTGCGGCCGCGAAGCGGCTAGGGTTACGGGTCGGGTTTTCGGGTTCTGTGAGTCTTGTGTTCGGGTCTTTGGTGTCTCGTGAGTTGTTGAGAATTATGTATAGAGTTGTGGGGTCGAGTTTGTGATATCGAGTTGTGATATTGTGATTTCAGGGTCTCGCGTGGACAGGGTACGGAAAAGGCAGGGAACCGAGACTTAGTATAGTTAGATGGGCAGGTGAGTTTGCATGTTTTTGTTGAGATACTTG